>WBNM01027993.1:1476-25522 GCA_013399055.1 Ramphastos sulfuratus | reverse complement strand
CTTTCAGGCAGTTGTAGACAACAGTAAGGTACAGGGATATACAAAGGCAGTAATAACTGTCTAGTTTATGTATACAAAGAATAGACAATTAGCAAAACTTAGAGGGACCTGGTGTAATGTTGTGGTTTAACACTGAACAGCCATTTACTCACTCCTTCCTGGTAGATGGAGGGAGAAAACTGTTTTAAAGTAGTTGCCATCATCCTAAGATAGCATAGTGTGCTGGTTTGAGGCTAATTGGAATATTTTAATAGAGAAAATTATATTATAGGCTGTGAAAAGCAAACAGTGGTGATGTCTGCTTCACTCATAGGCTTGCTGAGATGTTTAAGACTAAGAATACAAAACAAAAATAAGACACTCAGGCACACACCCCCGGGCTGTCTAGCTTTTCTTGCCTTCTCCTCTCTGCTGAATAACCTCACTAACCACTTTCCTTCTAACCCCCCTGGCCCATCCTCCAAACTCATCTTGTGCGTAAGGCAAACCTTGGGGTAAGGTAGAGGGGTGGAAAGGAGGTGGAAGGGTGGTTGGGAGTCCCTCCTGGGGACTCTGATTTCTGGGAGGGGTGTTGTGTTTCTGTATTACCTTTAACTTGTATATTTCTGTAAATATTCCTGTATATTGTGTATATGTCTGTTTGTACATTGAGCTAAGCTGTAAATAGAGCTTCAGTCCTTAACTTCCAGCTGGTTGAGTCTAGTCTGGGTCATTTTACAAAGTGTGGGGGGGGAAGAGAACTCCCAAACCATCACACACAGGCAATCAGATTTCTGATGGAAATTATATCCAAGTCTGACTTTTCTCTTAAATATTATCCAACAGTCTCCTTCTTCAATCTGATTTTTCAGAGAAAGAGCACATATTGAGCTAAACTGCACTAAAAGATCAGAGAATAATCTTCTAGAAACATTGTAAAGGGGATCATCAGGTAAAAAACACCTTTTAGAATCATTCTAACGTGTTATAATACTTTGTTAACCCCTGACAAATTAGTCAAATTAGTCTACCACTGTTTCTGCATAGGCCTGCTCTGACAGGTTCATTTTATAGGCTGATGATCAGTAAATGAGCATTTAATTCATAGATCTCAATAAAGCAGCTGTTCTATTAAAATATTGTGTCTCTGTTTTATAGGTGAGATAATTAAAGCATGAAGGTTGTGAAGGAATTATGCAGTAAATCACTAGCAATGTTAAGAAGGAGGCAACAAAGCCCCCTTGATTCTCAAAATAATGCCCTGGCCACTGGGCTATGAATAGAAACTGTGTCCTGAGTAAAATTTATATGAACCATAAAGGAAAAGGCTTTGTAATACCCCAGAGTTTCCTCCTGACTCCCCTTCAAACTGTTTCACTCTGTGGGAATCGTAGTCCTGATGAGGTTTTCAAATCCTCTGCTCTACGTCAATTGTGGAGCGAAATGATGTGACTTTAAGAATAGTTGTGCACTGTAGATCTCAAATTCGGAGTATCCTGTGCTTCCAGACATTGTCCTGGTGTACTGCTCCAAAGTTATGAAGTGAAGTTGTTTGCAGTAAGTTTGACTTACCCCTTGTGATGGTTTGGGAGTTCCCCGCACCCCAGACTTTGTAAAATCCCCCAGACTAGACTCAGCCGGCTGGAAGTTAAGGACTGAAGCTCTATTTACAGCTTAGCACAATGTACAAGCAGAGATATACACAATAGACAGGAATAGTTACAGAAACAGACAAGTTAAAGGTAATACAGAAACACAACACCCCTCCCAGAAATCAGAGACCCCAGGAGGGGCTCCCAACCACCCTTCCACCTTCTTCCCACCCCCATACCTTACCCCAAGGTTTTCCTTATGCACAAGGTGAGCTTGGAGGATTGGCCAGGGGGGTTAGAAGGAAAGTGGTTAGTGAGGTTACTCGGCAGAGAGGAGAAAAAGCCAGAAGCTGCTAGACTGAGATGCTGTGCCCCAGAGACTCTGTGTTATCTTTGTTTTGAGTACTTAAACATCTCAGCAAGCCTATAAGTGAAGTAGACATCACCATTGTTTCCTTTTCATAGCCTATAATATAAATTTCTCTACTAGAATATTCCAATTAACCTCAAACCAGCACACCCCTTCACAATAAATCTACAATACAGTTTCCAGCAAACTGCTGTAAGGGTTTTTTGGACCTAGTGTTCATAACTCTTTGTGTTTCACTGTTGAGGGTGGGATTTTCTTCTGTTAGTTTGCTTAAGCCTTTTTTGAACTCATTTGTGATATTCTAGACAGCCCTAATGTAGCAGGCTATTTGAGTACACTCTGTTCAAAAGAATACTTGGTTCTATTTGCTTTAAACCCAATGCCTGATACTGTTCATTTGGTGACTTAGCACTTCAATTATCAGCTATGAGGAGTCACTCCTTATTCACCCACTGCATGCTGCTCTTTGTTTTATGAGCTTCTATTGTAGCCCTTTTATCATTACTTTTCCTCTCTGTAGCACCTAATCGTGGTGCTTTATTTTTTACACAGAGGCATTATCATTCTTTTTTTCTTTTTCTAGTGGTAATGTGTTTGAGAAACGTAGAAGAGGAGAGAATTCCGGATTTGAGGACATTACTGATATATACCATGGAATAATTTTCTCTGTTTCATTCCCTGCTTGTTTGCTAATGTACAATTGTCTCTCTGGTCACCAGTGAGCATTTTGCTGTTTATTTCCAGAGAAGTAGATGCAATGATTATAGGACCTCTTTCTTCAGAGTAGTAAGCTCGTTTACTACTGTGTATGCAGTCAGGGTTGCTCATTATATGCATTTACTGTCACTGAATTTCATCTGCTATTCTACTGTCTGCTTGCTCATCATCATGAGATCCTTCTGCACCTTCTTGCCAATTAATTAATGTTTAGAGTATAAAGGAAATGTAGTAAGCCATTTACCCTCCTAAACACAAAGATCATGCATACTGTAATGTGTGTGTTTTCATACCAGACTTCCTACAGAGCTCTCTGGATGTGGGCAGAGTTCTTTAGCTCCCACTACTGCTGCACAAGGTATTAATTTTTACTTGCTTTTGCTAAAGTACAGCTCTTTCTGGACCTCTCTGATGGTCAGCACAGAGAGGTTTGACACTCTAATGTTGTAAGGAGCAGTCCAAAGAGCATTATCTGTCTCATCATTGTCACCAGGAATCGGGACCCCCTTACCTGCAAGGCTTTTGACTGAAAGTCAGGCTGACATCTTAACAAGAGTGTTGCAGTGGCCTACCCCATAATAAGTTACGACTAAGTTATTGGTCCTGCACAACAGAATGTGGTACAGGCATAGGCCTCCATGGGAAGAGAACCAGCCTGGTACCAATGGTCTGTACTTGCCACCTGTGATGGACAGTTCCACTGTCTACAACCACCACCTCGGAACCAAAGAATGGACCTGTTGTCATAAGAGACTGATGTCCTGGCATTGCTAAGGAAACCATGAACTTGAGTGGATTTTACTATTTATAATGTCATTATAAAACCAAACCACAACTCCTGGCCTCAGTCAACACACCTCTGAGGCAGCCCATGCCTTGGGCACACCTCCTTGAGCATGCATGTAAGACTTGTGAGTGGCACAACAGGTGGAGAGAGGCAGAGTTTGGTCACTGGGAGGTGTGAAGTCAAATGTAAAAGATGTCTCCCTAGCAACAGGTGAAGTCCTTCTCAACAATAAGTCTTCCCACAAGAGAGCTGTTCTTTTCAACAACAAGAAGAGCTCTTACAACAAGAAAAAAAGCTACAAGAACAAGAAAAGATCAGGAGGACCAGCAGGACTGGACCCTGGGACCAGAGAGACATCTTTGGGACTCTTGCATTGTTGGTAGCTATAGACTGCTTCCCCTTTTCCCTCTTTGCTTTACTTTTCCCCTTTCTCTTCTAACTCTTCTCTACCTNCTTAACAAGAGTGTTGCAGTGGCCTACCCCATAATAAGTTACGACTAAGTTATTGGTCCTGCACAACAGAATGTGGTACAGGCATAGGCCTCCATGGGAAGAGAACCAGCCTGGTACCAATGGTCTGTACTTGCCACCTGTGATGGACAGTTCCACTGTCTACAACCACCACCTCGGAACCAAAGAATGGACCTGTTGTCATAAGAGACTGATGTCCTGGCATTGCTAAGGAAACCATGAACTTGAGTGGATTTTACTATTTATAATGTCATTATAAAACCAAACCACAACTCCTGGCCTCAGTCAACACACCTCTGAGGCAGCCCATGCCTTGGGCACACCTCCTTGAGCATGCATGTAAGACTTGTGAGTGGCACAACAGGTGGAGAGAGGCAGAGTTTGGTCACTGGGAGGTGTGAAGTCAAATGTAAAAGATGTCTCCCTAGCAACAGGTGAAGTCCTTCTCAACAATAAGTCTTCCCACAAGAGAGCTGTTCTTTTCAACAACAAGAAGAGCTCTTACAACAAGAAAAAAAGCTACAAGAACAAGAAAAGATCAGGAGGACCAGCAGGACTGGACCCTGGGACCAGAGAGACATCTTTGGGACTCTTGCATTGTTGGTAGCTATAGACTGCTTCCCCTTTTCCCTCTTTGCTTTACTTTTCCCCTTTCTCTTCTAACTCTTCTCTACCTCTTATATCCAAACAAAGTTTTAGTGCTGGTTGAATAAACGCTTTGTCGTGACTCGCCTGTGTTTTCCACTTTGACATCACACTAACAAACCACCACAAGTACACTGTTTGGACTGTCACAGGATCACAAGATGTCAGGTGTTGGAAAGGGACCTGACCCCTTGCCAGAGCAGAACCATAATCCAGCTCAGGTCACACAGCAACACATCCAGATGGGCCTTGAAAGTCTCCAGAGGAGACTTCACAACCTCTCTAGGGAGCCTGTTCCAGTGCTCTGGGACCCTTACAGTAAAGAAGTTCCCCCTTGTGTTGAGCTGGAACCTCCTGTGCTGCAGCTTCCATCCATTGCTCCTTGTCCTATCTCAGGGAGCAAGTGAGCAGAGCCTGTCCCCCCGCTTCTGACACTCAGCCCTCAGATATTTATAAATATTTATTAAATCCCCTCTCAGTCTTCTCTTCTCCAGACTAAGCAGCCCCAGGTCCCTTAGCCTCTCCTCATCAGGCAGTGCTCCAGTCCCCTAATTATCCTCATAGCCTTCCACACAGACAGACTGTGACAGATGTGAGAAGCAGACTTTTTATATTGGTCTCTTGTATCCTCTGCGGAGTTTTAGGTATTTCAGTATTAGGTCAATGTGCAAATGGCTGTAAGCCAGGTGATGGACCTTGCTGGCTTCCAGCTGTGCTTGAATAACAAGGGAAGCAATAACATGTCAGGCACCAGAAATTAAAGTGAAATGCATCATGATAACATGGAAAAAGGAAAACAATGGTGTAATTAATAAGTTGCAGTAAGCTGAAGAGTCCATCAACTTTGGGGAAACTGATAAAGCCATACAAGTGTCATGTCTCACAAACTCTCTTTAGTAAAGGAGTTTGATATTGCTACTAACTATTCAGACATCATGTTTCAGAAAACAGGTGTGAGAGATGCTTTGAAGATCATCCTGAATTTTACCACAGTTCAGGTAAGCCTGCATGTGTGGTTCAGGAAGCCTGCATGCTTATCCAGGGGCTACTGTGTGAGGATTGTGTCATCTGCCTAGACACAGACTTGTGTAGTTTTAGATGTCTTCTGATATCCTGCTTAATTACAGCTGGCAGACCAGAAGGCCTCCTATAGACCCTGCATCACATTTGCCTCACCCCACCTAAAGGTGGTGGGTGTCTAAAATCATCCTTCCTTCAGGTTTTTGTGAATGACTGCAGAGCGTGATACGAAAGTCAGACTGGATGTGAGGAGGAAGTTGTTCAGCATGAGAGTGGTGAGAGCCTGGAATGGGCTGCCCAGGGAGGTGGTGGAGGCCCCATGTCTGGAGATGTTTAAGGCCAGGCTGGACGAGGCTCTGGCCAGCCTCATCTAGGGTAGGATGCCCCTGCCCATGGCACAAGGGTTGGAACTAGGTGATCCTTGTGGTCCCTTCCAACCCTAACTGATTCTATGATTCCGTGATTCTAGAATTTTCCTGCAACTGCCATAACAAAAGACTCCCTTCAGATTTACATGAACACTTCAGATCTCTGTGTACACTTAGAAAACACATAGCTTTGAAGATTCAGCATCTTGCTGTCCAGAAGAGCAGAAAAAGGCCCGAGAACTAAACTGTTTTATGATGGCTGTGCTGGTTTGAGGTTAATTGGAATATTTTAATAGAGAAAATTATATTATAGGCTGTGAAAGGAAAACAATGGTGATGTCTGCTTCATTCATAGGCTTGCTGGGATGTTTAAGACTGAAAATACAAAACACAGATAGGACACTCAGGCTTGCAGACACTCTGGGGCTGTCTAGCTTCCTGCCTTCTCCTCTCTGCTGAGTAACCTCACTAACCACTTTCCTTCTAACCCCCCTGGCCGATCCTCCAAGCTCACCTTGTGCGTAAGGAAAACCTTGGGGTAAGGTATGGGGGTGGGGAGAAGGTGGAAGGGTGGTTGGGAACCCCTCCTGGGGTCTCTGATTTCTGGGAGGGGAGTTGTGTTTCTGTATTACCTTTAACTTGTCTATTTCTGTAAGTATTCCTGTCTATTGTGTATATCTCTGCTTGTATACTGTGCTAAGCTGTAAATATATACATGAATATTTACAGAAATATACAAGCAGATATATACACCATCACAATTGTGTATATATCTGCTTGTACATTGTGCTAAGCTGTAAATAGAGCTTCAGTCCGTAATTTCCAGCTGGCTGAGTCTAGTCTGGGTGATTTTACAAACTGTGGGGGGGCAGGGAACTCCCAAACCATCACAATGGCTCTGCTCCATTTGCAATGGGCTACCGTATGTAAGATTTCAGAAGTCAGGGGCTTTTTTGGTGTTTTCCCAGCTTCCTGAGAGGTGATAACTCTGATTAATCCTTTTCAGTGGTTAGTCAGAAGGCTTTGTTTCTAAACTTTTCAACTAAACCAGACAAAAAAATTAGTTCTGTTACAGTTTATGGGATGTAGTGTGTTCCCTCAGTTAATGATAATGAACAAATAAGGTATCATTAGAAAAAAAATACTGTGACTGAAGTTACCTCAACTCTCTCTCTTCAGTAATTTCAGCTGTGACAGGGTATGTTTTACAAACACAAAAGTTGTCACAAAACTATCAGATTTTTTTTTTCTTTAACCAATCTCTGAACTGCACAAACCACTTAATTGTATAAAACCAAATAACAGAAAGAACCTGCAATGTGTCTTCTGTAAAGCTTAGTGATTATCTGCTTTAGTCCTTGTGCAAGCGTTCATGCACAACTCTTAAATACAGCATCAGTTTGCATTTTCATAGAATCATAGAACGATTTGGGTGTGAAGAGACCTCTAAAGGTCATCCAGTCTGGCCCCCTCTGCAGTAAGCAGCGATATCCTTCACTAGATCAGGTTGCCCAGAGACCTGTAGAGTCTTACCATTAATATCTCCAGAGATGGGGCCCCAACCACCTCCCCGTGCAACATGTTCCAGTGTTCCATTACTCTCATGGTAAAGAACTTGTTCCTAGCAATCTACTTTCTCTAGTTTGAAACTATTGCCTCTCGGTCTATCACTACAGGCCTTTGTAAACAGTGTCTCTCCTGGCTTCTTGCAGGCCCCCTGATACGAGATATTAATATCCGGTTATGAATATTTTTATTAATACCTCTGAATATTAATTTTTTATATTAATATTCAAAATTTTGGGGAAAAATCCCTCAGATTCTTTGGATTTTCGGTCGACAGGAAATATTGGCACAGAGGATATTTATTAACACAGAATTAAACAGTTAAAACAATCAGAACTTGGGGAAAAGAGGAACGCGAAACAGGAAAACTTTAACTGTGCTGCAGAGGCTCCGCATCAACCCCAGCACGTGGTACTCAGGGTAGATGGTCCCTGAGCAAGTTTCCCGTATAAAAACACTTCCAAAACTCACGGCAAATGATCCCACGGTAAAATACAAAGTATTCCAGGCAGAGGGGAGGGGAGAGAGAGCTGCAGAGCCAGTGTAAGCTGCAAACAGGTGGCCACGGCGATTCCCGGGTAATGAGCCACTAATGAGTGCTGCAGAGAGATGCTTGTGCAGGAAAAGGCTGTTGTGTAGAAAAGAGAGGGACGGCTTCTAAATCACCCCCCTTAAATAGACCAATTTGAAAGTGAAACTGGCCAATAGGCATTTAGCATTCTTGTACTCCCCAATGCCTTCAAAGCTTCGTGCCTCGTGCAAGCACACAGGCACATTGAGGGGCTGCACCAGACACCTAGTGCTAAGCTCCCAGCCCCAGGGCTTCACTTTGCTTAGCTTAGCTCAATCTATTTCGGCTTCCAGACCCTGAACAGAAGGAGGATTGAGCAAGGGTTTAAACCAGCCTGGCAGGATTAATGCCTACCAGGACACCCCCTTCAGGTACTGGAAGGCTGCTATTAGGTATCCCAGGAGCCTTCTCTTCTCCAGGCTGAACAACCCCAGCTCCCTCAGCCTGTCTTTGTAGAAGAGGTGTTCCAACCCCCCAGTCATTTTTGTGGCCTTCCTCTGGACTCACTCCATCAGGTCCATGTCCTTCCTATATTGAGGGCACCAGAGCTGGATGCAGTACTCCAGGTGAAGTCTCACCAGAGCAGAGCAAAGTGGCAGAATCACCTCTCTGGATCTGCTTCTTCTGATGCAGCGCAGAATGTGATTTGCCTTCTGGGCTGCAAGTGCACACTGTCTGCTCATGTCCATGTTCTTGTCCTCCAGCATCCATAAGTCCTTTTCCACAGGGCTGCTCTCTATCACCTCATCCCCTAGTCTGTATTGATAGTGAGGATTGTTGAACTGCATGAGGTTCACCTGGACTCACCTTCTCCAGCTTGTCCAGGTCCCTCAGGATGCCATCCTGTCCCTCTGCCATATCAATAGCACCACTCAGCTTGGTGTCATCTGCAAACTTGCTGATGGTGCACTCAATCCCACTGTCTGTATCATTGATAAAAATATTAAACAGCACAGGTGCCAGTACAGAGCCCTGAGGGACACCACTTGTCACTGCTCTTCATCTGAACTTCAAGCCATTGAGTGCTGCACTCTGGATATGACCATTCAGCCAATTTCTTACCCACTGAACAGTCCACCAATCAAGTCCATATCTCTCCAACTTGGCAAGTAGGATGTTGCGTGGGACTGTGTCAAAGGCCTTGCAGATGTCCAGATATATCACATTCATAGGTTGTCTCTTATCTCATGAAGATGCTCAGAGGGCTGCAGCAGCTCTCCTATGAGGACAGGCTGAGAGAGTTGGGGCTCTGCAGCCTGGAGAAGAGAAGGCTTCCAGGAGACCTTAGAGTAGCCTTCCAGTATCTGAAGGGGGCCTACAGGAAGGCTGAGGAGGGACTATTGACAAGGTCTTGTAATGACAGGACAAGGGGCAATGGGTTTGAACTGGCAGAGGGGAGGTTTAGACTGGATGTTAGGAGGAAGTTGTTTGCAGTGAGGGTGGTGAGACACTGGCACAGGTTGCCCAGGGAGGTTGTGGCTGCTCCCTCCCTGGAGGTGTTCAAGGCCAGGTTGGAGGAGGCCTTGAGTGACCTGTACTAGTGGGAGGTGTCCCTGCCTATGGCAGGGGGGTGGAACTAGATAATCTTTGAGGTCCCTTCCAACCTTACCATTCTATGATTCTATGATTCTATCATATAAAGTCACTTTATCAAAGAAAAGCCATTTTCACAGAGCCTTCCCTTCAAGGAAATGGAGTATTTCAGTAAATGAACAGAATCTTTTTCAATATAAAGAAATGAAAGTTGAGTTTCAAATCAGACTTTTTGTTTTGTTTTGTTTTTTTCCCTGTGAGTCTCTGCCAGATATATTTTCTGGCAGAGAAAGACAGAGTACTGAGAGATTCAAGTTCCCAGCAAATCAGTCACAAAGTTAAAATTAGAGACTGTTACTCCTAATTTGTAGGGTTTTTTTCAGTTTATAGTAAATTTTAAGAGTAATATTTAATGGTAATTAATACAGTAAAGAATAGCAACAATTACTCCAGTGTCTTAATTTACTATTGATGATAGACTTTTGAAATTATAATTCTATGATGTTTGCTCATTCTGTTCTTGTGCCTTTGGAACTGAAGTTGCTTAGTGTAGAGAAGAGAATTGGTTTTACTACTGTTTCAGCAAGGAAAATGTGACAGGTGTCTGTCTTTTTTATATCAGTAGCTTATTACAGAAAGCACAGCTGAAAGAAAGAGACATTCTAAAGTAAAAGTGACAACCATCAGAACTTTATGTCAGCAATAAAAATAACATTTATGTTTTCCTTTCACAGCAAGGGGGGAGGTTTATGTACTTGCCTTTTCAACTAGTAACAAAATCTGAAGGGAAAGAATTTGTAATGAAATCACATAAAATTCTGCTTCAAGAACATCTGACATGTTTGATGAAAGCATTTAAAAAACCCCAAAAACCAAAACACTGAAACTGTTCTTTTAGACATGGTTTGTTTTGTCTGCTCCTGTGGCCAACTCTTGGACCCTACAATAGGAGAAGAAGGGGCAGTGTCCAAACCAATCTAGCAGGATTCACACCCTGCCAGGACAATATCTGAGGGGTGGGTGTCAAGTGGCTGGGGCCAATCTTTTTTCCATGTTCAGCAGCAATAAGACAAGGAGCAGTGGGTACAAACTGGAACATAAAAAGTTTCACCTCAACATGAGGAGAAACTTCTTTACAGTGAGGGTGATGGAGAACTGGAACAGGCTGCTCAGAGAGGTTGTGGAGTCTCCTTCTTTGGAGACTTTCAAAACCCACCTGGATGCATTCCTGTGCAGACTACCCTAGGGGATCCTGCTTTGGCAGGGGGATTGGACTCAATGATCTCTGGAGGTCCCTTCCAACCTCTAATATTCTGTGATTTTGTGATTGTGATCACTAAGCAGACAGGCTCTTACACCTGAGCACGCTTCCCACAAGTGTGCTGTTGCTGCCATCTTACAGTGGTGTGAGAGCAAGGCACACCCTGCAGCCTGATACCTGAGTGGCAGTGTGTTCGCACTGGAGCTCCATCTGGGAAGCTGTGCCAGCTCTGGTGGCTTGTGAGGCTCCAGGTAGCCATGGCTCTCTGTCTGGTGGATACCATTGCTCGTTTCCCAGTTTGGCAGACCTCAAGAGACCCTCCCACATGTCCTGCAATCATGCCCTACCTGTGCAAACTGCCACAGAAACTGCTGCACCACACCCTATTTGCCCTCCCTGTTGCCCAGCTGCTCTGCATCACTGGCACTCCATGGGAGTGCTTCAATACCCTGTGGTTGGTTCTGACAACACCCACATTGAGCCACATCAGCCTCACAGGAGCTGCTGGGTTCTGGTGGGACCGTGTGCTTGTCCACTGGCTAGCTGTTACTGGCAAGCCCCTCAGTCTAGCACTCAGCACTTACCTGTGCTGCTGCTGAGACCACAATGGCAGTTGAAATACTCCATTTTGATCTGCAAACAAGTGCTTGGTCAAATATTCCAGTGAGTATATCCCTTTTTACCATATTAATCTCTGGAAGACTATCAGATGTTTTGTGTCCTGTTGCTCTGAGTTTGATTGATAATACCACACCGTGAAGTCCCAAGGTGTTTCTTGGGCACCAGTCTCACATTCTTATAATTAAGAAATCTACTTCTTTCTTGGTTTTGCTATTGCAGGCTTTTTTCCTGATGGAAAAAAAACACAAAGTATGGTGTGGGGTTTTTTTTTTTCTTCCTTAAAAAACATTTCACTTGTGTATTGCCCTGGTGAACACCTGATTTGTAGTCCTGTTGCTTTTGTTCTGTCATTCTTCCAAGTGCTGACAAAAGAGCTTTGGCATCACTGCAATACCTACCTAAATCTTGCATGGAGGTGATTTGTTTAGCTTCAATATACTTCAATATTTAGTCAGATAAAGCTAGTTATTTGCTGAGGCCTTTGTAGGTTTTTGCTCATTTGTTGGGTTTCCTCTGTAAAAGAAGCAGTTGAAGGCAAATGTCATAATGAGATCATTGTTAAACAAGGAACATGGCTTTGAGATTACAAAACTAAATGCTTTTCACCCCTACTTTCAAAGGGAGACATATTTTAAGTTCAAGTTTCATTGAAGTATAGATATATTTTGTTACAGAATATAATAATGTAATTTTATTATTTTCTATTACATAATATAGGACTTGCTGATAAAATTGAAGCAAGTCTAATTTTGTACTAAGCAGTAATACATTTAATTCTAATAGCTGCAGTAATGTCGAATCAGAAAATGATAGCAGAAGATCTCTTAGTGAAATTAACTGTTCTGCAGGGCACACATTTTTCATCTTCATAATATTATAATTAATCCATTTAAGTATACATAAATATGAAGCCAATTTCTGTTTTCAGCTGTATCTGTCTTAGTTTAGGAATAATCTCATTTATATCAGAGGGCTGGAGCAGCTCTGCTATGAGGACAGGCTGAGAGAGTTGGGGCTCTGCAGCCTGGAGAAGGCTTCCAGGAGACCTTAGAGTAGCCTTCCAGTACCTGAAGGGGGCCTACAGGAAGGCTGGGGAGGGATTATTGACAAGGTCTTGTAATGCCAGGACAAGGGGCAATGGGTTTAAACTGGCAGAGGGGAGATTTAGACTGGATGTTAGGAGGAAGTTGTTTGGAGTGAGGGTGGTGAGACACTGGCCCCATTCTATGATTCTATGAAATTAAACACAATATAACAATATTAATACACTGTCCCAGTCATAAATGTGAATAAGGTCACCCCTCAGTCTCCTCTTCTCCAAACTAAAGAGCCCCAGCTGCCTCAGCCATTAGGAAGGTGTTCCACTTCATCATCTTTGTGGCTCTGCACTGGACTCTTTCAAACAGTTCCCTGTCCTTCTTGAGCTGGACACAAGACTCCAGATGCGGCCTTGCCAGGGCAGAACAGAAGGGGTGGAAAACCTTTCTCAAGCTACTAACCATACCCCTTCTAATACGCCCCAGAATGGCCATAAGGGCACGCTGCTGGCTGATGACCATCCTTCTGTCCACCAGGATCCCCAGGTCCCCTCTCCTCTACGCTGCTCTCCAAGAGATCAATCCCCAGCCTATGTGATTGTTCTTTCACAGACACAAGACTACACTTGCCCTTTTTATATTTCATTAAATTTCTCCCCTCCCAATTCTCCAGCCTGTCCAGGTCTCACTGAATGGCAGCACAGAATTCAGGTGTATCAGTTACTTCCTCCCAATTTTGTGTTATCAGCAAACTTGCTGACAGTGCACCCTGCTCCTTCATCCAGGTTGTTGATGAATATATTGAATAGTACTGGTCTCAGTGCTGATCCCTGAGGGACTCCACTAGATATAGGCTTCCAGCTGCAGTGTCCCACTGACCACAACTCTCTGACTTCTTTCCTTCAACCAGTTCACAATTCACCTCACCACCCAGCCATCCAGATCACACTTGCCTCAGTTTAGCTGTGAGGAGGCTCTGAGAAACATTGTCAAATGCTTTACAGAAAGTCTTACAACAGCCCAAATCTATAAGTCCTAGGTGTAAACTTTATGTAGCTATTTCAAGACCATCTTAGAGGGGAGAAGAATTCAAAATGATGTGATGATTAATTAGGTTTAGTTTATAATAGTGGAACTTGTCAAGATTAATTTCAATGAGGCTGGTCAGCAGCAGATAAAAAAAACCTTAGGTCTTGCTGCTTGGAAGATATCATAAAGAGCTGTAAAATCAGGACTGGCATAAAGAATGGAAGTGCAAAATAATTTAATCACTGTTTCTCAAAATGCAGGGACTTGAATCAGCCAATGGAATTATTTGATTTAAAAATAAATTAAGTATTTTCACACAATGTACCCTTATGTTATAAATTAATTCTCTGAGCAACCTTGCAAGGGCTAGAATTATAAATGGATTTCTAAAGCAACTCTGAATTCATAAAGAATAGCTCAACTGGTGACTAAAAAGGCCATCTGCTCTGGATGCAGACTCAGGAGGCCCATGTCTGACTACTGGGAGGATATACATGGTCTTTTTTCAAAGCAGGCTCCAAATATCTTTCAGCTAGCCACTTTCAGAGGAGAGGATCAGGGTTAGCAGACTGATGTCTCAGTATTGTAGTTATTCTTGTGCTTCCTGAGTCCCCTGCTGCTTGGCTTCACAGTCCCTGAATGTGTCTCTCTGCTGCTGGTAGGGATCAGATGAGTACCCTCACAACAGAGAATAAGATGTAGACCTGCCTGTCAGGTTTTGATAGGTGGAATAAAAACAGAGCCTCAGCTGCTCAACTTTTCAACCGTTTAAAATGAGCCTTCAGAGAGAGGCTTTGGTGATGTGTAAAGAGAGATCAGTGATACAGAGGATGGTGTTTGATTTGATCCTCAAGTCCTGGTGCCTTCATTTATGTGTTTGTGACCTGGAATATTGCTGTCCTGTACTAGAGTGGAGAATTATGACACCATTTCATGTGCGTGTAGAAGTGTATAAAACAATGTAGTCGCCACGGACTTCACACCTGCTAGCCATGAATATAAGCAGCAAGTAACTAGATAAATAAATCTGCAGTGAATTGTGTATGTCTCACTTCCTGGCTGCTCCCTCCCTGGAGGTGTTCGAGGCCAGGTTGGATGAGGCCTTGAGTGACCTGGACTAGTGGGAGGTGTCCCTGCCTATGGCAGGGGGTTGGAACTAGATGATCCTTGAGGTCCCTTCCAACCTTCTTCTTGGTTTCTTTTTGGTATGTTGCTTTTTGGTATGTTACTTTTTCTTTCACTTCTGTGTTGGAGGGAAACAGGAAGGTTAACCCATTACAACGGAACAGAATTTGTCCTGTTTCAAGTCAAACCAGGACTTTAAAGGCCTCTCAAAATTTTAGACATTTGTTGCAAGCATGGAAGGGAAATTTGGAAATATATGTAAAATTAATTAGTCATTCTTTGTAATGTCTAGTACTTTAAAAACGTGTAAAGTATATAGTCTCACTTAAAGAGTTCAAGTTTACTGCACAGAAATATGCATTTGATTTTTCTCTTTTACTAATTCATAACTATTAAATTGTAGAGTATGCTACTCAAGACAAACAGTGGAGTAATTTTTTTTTTTTTTCATATGGCAATCCTCATTTTTGCTAAGTGTGTCCCTGTTCAACAGCGGATAGAGAGACTAAANAAAGGTAATACAGAAACACAACACCCCTCCCAGAAATCAGAGACCCCAGGAGGGGCTTCCAACCACCCTTCCACTTTCTCCCCACCCCTATACCTTACCGCAAAGTTTTGCTTACATGCAAGGTGAGTTTGGAGCATTGGCTGGGGGGGGTTAGAAGGAAAGTGGTTAGTGAGGTTACTTGGCAGAAAGCAAGAAGCTACACAGCCTGAGAGTGTCTGCAAGCCTGAATGTCTTATCTTTGTTTTGTGTTTTTATTCTTAAACATCTCAGCAAGCCTATGAGTGAAGTAGACATCAGCATTGTTTTCTTTTCACAGCCTATTATATAATTTTCTCTATTAAAATATTCCAATTAGCCTCAAACCAGCACAGGGATACCAAGGAGTTTTCCCTAGGAGAGCTGCCAGGAAAAGCACTGCAAAACTACCTTTTCTCACATCATTAAACCTCTCAGTGAAGATCTGGATTGCTGTATTAAACTCAAATGAAACAAGCATCAGCCAAAAGACAAATGACAATAAATGTGTGGTATAGAATAGGTAGGTGCATACATCTCAGCAAGCATGAGTGAAGTAGACATCACCATTGTTTCCTTTTCACAACCTATAGCATAATTTTCTCCATTAAAATATTCCAACTAGCCTCAAACCAGCACATTAATTAGAGAGAATGATGGCAGAAACACATAGGAATCTGTTGTCTCAATGTATATACTTCCAGTGATGTCTGGGGAAATAAAACAGTAGCAGAGCCCCACAAAATCTAGATGCATGTATGCTTTTGTTTATGGTTTCAGGAAACCTGGAGCTTATCTTCATTCTTTCCAGCTGCTGACCACCTGGATACAACCCAATGCAACTGTGCCTGATGTCACATACACTTATACATCTGTGTAAGAACATGTTATGCATGCATAAAGATCTTCTAGATCTAGTCTGGTTTATGCCTAGTTATCTGACATGTTCACATAGCTTTTCCAGAGAGAATGCAAGCACACAAAGTGAAGGTTTTTTACACTTTTAATAAAATTATGGAGACATAACATGGGCTTGAACTTTTGTTTTCCCAGTAATTCTAAGCAAAAGCAGAATGAAAGGCAAACCCATAAAGAAAAGGTCTGAGACATCAAAAGGCACCCTTCTAAGCAAGGAGGATACTGATGAAGGGAAAATGCATTCAGAAAGATCAGGCATCTTTGAAAGAAAGAAAAACTTAATAGTATGGAAGATAATGAACTAAGAATATTAGAAGAAAATTAAAGGGGAAAATGTACTAAAGGTAGCAAACCCAGCATTTATCAGGCAGCTTCCCCTCACTCCCCACCTATTTATTACTATTTAGGCAAATAAAAGGAGCTCATAGACAAAAGCTGAGATAGGTTTCAGACTATCCTTTTTGAAGGAGGAGATAAGAATGAGGATGAGGTTGAAGACCAAAGAGAATCAGGCAACAATTAAGGCTAACAGTGAAGAGAACTTACATAAAATAGAACAATGATAAAAGAGCTGGGATTTTTCTTTGCTCTTTGAGAATAGCATTTATGATTTTTAAATAGGCTATATAAATAGCATTGAGAGCAGTAGTGAGCCTCAGTAATTGAGCTTCCCCATTGTTTCAAAAGGACATTAAAAACAATTCAGTTCCTTGACTCATTACTTCAATGCATTATAAAACTCTACACAGAAATACATACATGACCTAAAGATGGTTGCCTGTTCATTGAATTAGGACCTGGAGAAAAAAAAAGAAATACAAATAATGGCTCAGTCTGTGTTACCAGAGAGAAACAGGGAGATGGCAAACATCAGCTCTACCTGATACAGCAGTGATTTTCTGCACCCTCTGTATGTTACCCTGTCACACAAAATTGAAATGTATTGACTGGATATTCTTTTCTATGGGTCTACATGAACAGGAAAAAGAGAAAAGCTGTGCTTGGAATATTCATTGTTTAAAGGCTTCCAGTGAGTTTGCTCTTGAATGAATGCTTAATTTAAAGTATGCTTAAAACTAAGGTCTTGGGGAGAAAATCTAAACAACAGAGCAAGGGAAACCAGGGAGAGAATAGGAGAGCAAGAAGGAAGCTATCACATTCTACTTTAGGGAGATCACTGGAGAATAAATGCAAAAATTAAAGAACACAGAAAGTTGACAAGACTTTCTTCCTTGACTTTTCATTCCTTCAAAAAAGATTTTTTCATTTGTTTGAAAAGTTTTACTCTTTTAGGGGCAGTACTTGTTGAATAAAATGGAACTCTCTGACTGCATGTAAGGTGGTTTTATGCTGCACATTCTTTTGCGAGGGCTGTCAGACACTGCAACAGGTTGCACAGAAAAACTGTGGAATCTGTGGCCCTGGAGGTTTTGAAAACCCTGGGGTGTCTGATGTGAATTTGATGTTGGCTTCCACTTGTGGAGGTGGCTGGAACACCTGAGGTGCCTTCCAAGCTGAATGATTCTATAAGTCACTTTATAATATATTCTCTGTTCTCTTTATGAGTCAGTAGAGCAGGTGATTAATAGAAGGTGGGGCCTCATGGTAATGTCCACAGTGAACCTTGTATATGGAACTTTAAATGCTACCAAACCAAATAACCCTCCCCAAAAAAATCAAGGAAAAGAATGAGTATGTTCCTTTTCCCAGTAGTTCTGTTTATTGTTGGTTCACACATGTAAAACAAGTGCAGAATTAAAGATTATTTTATTAGTTAAGGTTTGTTACAGCAGCTTATCAAAATCAAAGAACATAAATTATTGGAAACATTAATACTACAGTTGGGAAGAGCTGTCTTATTTGTTCAATGATTCTTCTTTCCACAAGATATCAAAAATGCTGTGATAAAGTACAGAACTTGGTAGGCATAAATGCGGTGAAGAAACTGATGATGATTTAGTAGATTTATCTTGTTACACCTCTCTGATTATGTAAAGTTGCAGATACAATGAGCTTGATTTAAGAGGATACTTTGGTGCATATCCATGGTAACTATTGGCTGGTGAAATGTCATAGAATCATGGATTGGTTTAGGTTGGGAGGGACCTCAAGGATCATCTAGTTCCAACCCCCCTGTCATAGGCAGGGACACCTCCCACTATCACAGGTCATTCAAGGCCTTGTCCAACCTGGTCCTGAACACCTCCAGGAAGGGAGCAGCCACAACCTCCCTGGACAACCTGTGCCAGTGCCTCACCACCCTCACTGCAAACAACTTCCTCCTAACATCCAGTCTAAATCTCCCCTCTGCCAGTTCAAACCCATTGCCCCTTGTCTTGTCATTGCAAGACCTTGTCAGTAGTCCCTCCCCAGCCTTCCTGTAGGCCTCCTTCAGATACTGGAAGGCTACTATAAGGTCTTCTGGAAGCCTTCTCTTCTCCAGGCTGCAGAGCCCCAACTTTCTCAGCCTGTCCTCATAGCAGAGCTCTGAGCATCTTTGTGGCTTCCTTTGAACTCGGTCCAACAGTTCCATGTCCTTTCTGTGCTGGGGGCTCCAGAACTGCACACAGGACTCCAGGTGGGGTCTGACGAGAGCAGAGTAAAGGAGGAGAATCCTCTCCCTTGCTCTGCTGACCACTCTGCTCTTGATGCAGCCCAGGAGCAAACAGCAGAAGATAACATTAAAATCCCTTGAAAAAACTTTAGAAAAGGGATTAATAGAAAATAATGTGTCATGTATAAAGACTCTGAGATGTCACACGCAAAATGTCACAGCTGGTAAAACCTGAAGCTGATTTGCTAAAGAGCTGAGTAATTCAGTAAGTGCTTTCCATTTCAAAATGTATGTTAGTGAAAGCTCATTCTCTCTTGTATTAGTTTTCAGTGTATAGAAAGTTTTGTTATGGTTAAAGGTTAGGGTATGTGAACAACTGGGCTGAGAAGGAAAGATAAGTGCATGCCCCTGATGGTTCCATACATCTTTCTTCAGATACAGCATCCAGACAGTTTACTGATGAGTACTTTGCATCAGGAGTTCTGCCTAATTGCATAATTAGAATCATAGAATAGTAAGGCTGGAAGGGACCTCAAGGATCATCTAGTTCCAACCCCCTGCCATAGGCAGGGACACCTCCCACTAGTACAGGTCACTCAAGGCCCTCAATTTTGTTGAGAGTTGTTAAAGAAGTGCCCCCATATTAGTCCTGGGATAGTTTCAAAAGTTTTTCCTCTTCCTGTCCATAAATTTTCTAAAATGTATCTCCCCAGTTTGTAGCTGCTCTTTTGTCTGCTTTCCTTTCCCTCACTTTGTCTTCTCTGACTAAAGCCACTGCATTGAATGCAGGCATCATTACTATTTTTAAGTTGAAAAATCTCTTACCAAAAATTGTATTTTTCTTCTAGAATATGTTTTGGTCAGATTCAGATTTCATGCATTTCTTTAAAGCATCCAATATTGAGTGGCCACTGGTGCATGCATCACACTTAGCTCCATAAAGGAATATCTATAGGCAAACTCTGTGTTCCTTCATAGCAAAAAAGTTGTCTAACAGCAGTCAAATATCAGAGGAAACCTTTGCAATTCCTTTTTGGAAATAAGAGTTTGATCTCTTTGGTAAGAGGCAGAGAGCAGGAATGGCAGGTTCAAACAGCAGTCTTTTTATCAAGGATAATGTAAGCTGTCTTCAGTCTAGCCAGAACTACTGTTAGTTTCTCCTTTCCTCAGTAAAACATTGCTAGCAAATCCAGAATCACTCTAAAAGACATGCAAGACTGCATCCACTGTATAGAAGGATGTTTGCCAGCAATGCTTTCTGTTTTGCTAAGTTTCAAGTTACTTAGAAAAAGGAGAGCAGAGGGAGTGATTATCAAAAACGAGATCTGCAAACAGTTCAGCACTTCTCTTCATGCTTTGTTCCTCTCTCCTTTTCTTGGAAACGTGGTCACAATGCCAGAAACTGATCTAGCTTTTGACACAGCTTTTAGTTTGTTGCTAGAATGAATGTTGGGAGGTTCTTAACATGTGCTGGATTGGGTCATCCCCCTGTCCTCAGTTATGCACAGGAAAAAGAAGCACTTAAATTAGACTGAACTTTCAGATGTGTCAAAATGTAAGGCCCGTGGGGCCTTTTGCATGTTTGCATCACTTTTGCAAGCATGCAGGATGCCAGCTGTGCACAATGTCCCCTTCAGCCCGAGGCAGGGCAGGAAGCTGCACCCTCCCTTCCTACGCTTGGCTATACTCATCTGTGTGATTGCCAGGTGTGGTTACTGCAACACACTGCGCTGAAAGATCAAATCTGCAGCCAAGGCAATAGACCTAAAAGGACAGATGGAAGTTTCTAGAGAGGTTTCTAACCTTACTGAAATACAAACTAGGAATGATAGTTCCAATGTTAACAAGGGAAATGACTATCAGGTAAAAGCCTCCCGACTTTGCATGAACAGTCTTCCACAAATCTAAAACCAAATTAAAATAACTCTGCTTTTGTAAAATGGATTCTGAGGGGAGGGATTATTTAACAAGGTCTTGTAATGACAAGACAAGGGGCAATGGGTTTAAACTGGCAGAGGGGAAATTGAAACTGGATGTTAGGAGGAAGTTCTTTCCAGTGAGGGTGGTGAGACACTGGCACAGGTTGCCCAGGGAGGTTGTGGCTGCTCCCTCCCTGCAGGTGTTCAAGGCCAGGTTGGACGAGGCCTTGAGTGACCTGTTCTAGGGGGAGATGTCCCTGCCTATGGCAGGGGGTTGGAACTAGATGATCTTTGAGGTCACTTCCAACCTTACCATTCTATGATTCTATGGTTGGTTCTATGATTCTATGAAGTTGGATGAGAATTGTTAGGCATTTCCCAGTCTCTATAAAGAGAAGGAATTGTGGTCTTCACTGAAGTTGCTTTGTAGTTCTGTTGGTCACAAATGCCTGTGACTATTCTTACTATAAGGTTGACTGATTCTCTCTGCTCTGTAAAACTAGGGCATGTTTTTTCGTGGTTGGTGCATTCACCAGCTGAGCAATGTAGACACACAGAGATATTGATATATTGTCAGTTTCTTACCTTTTTCATATAATATGGTTTCTTTCCAACTTGCCCTGTGCAGTCTGCTGTAGTCCTCAGCCCTTCTTTTATTGCACATATTACTGTTGTAAACCATGCCCTCCTGCACAGCATTAACTTTATAGTTATGCCTTGATTCAAGGTTATGTTTTGAGCTACTTTTTATTTTTGTTTTTTTCTTTTTTAAATTAAAACAATATTGGATGGGGCCTCGAGTAACCTGTACTAGTGGGAGGAGTCCCTGCCTATGGCAGGGGGTTGGAACTAGATGATTCTTGAGGTCTCCTTCCAACCTTACCATTCTATGATTCTGGAGTGCCTTGTGAGTGAATGTCAGTGAATGGATTGGTTCTTCTAACTCAGGGCAGACCTTATTGCTGTCTACAACTACCTGAAGGGTGGTTGTGGCCAGCAGGAGGTTGCTTTCTTCTCTCAGGCAACCAGCAGCAGAACAAGAGGACACAGTCTCAAGCTGTGCCAGGGGAAGTTTAGGCTGGAGGTGAGGAGAAAGTTCTTCACTGAGAGAGTCATTCCCCACTGGACTGGGCTGCCCAGGGAGGTGGTGGAGTCACCGTCCCTGGAGGTGACTCCACGGGTTTGGATGTGGCACTTGGTGCCATGGTCTAGTCTTGAGGTCTGTGGTAATGGGTTGGACTTGATGATCTTTGAGGTCTCTTCCAACCTTGGTGGTGATACTGTAACATATATCTATTAGAAAATCTACTTTCTCTAAAGATGTTAGTGTGAAAGGGCATGCCCAGTAATCTTCCAAATGTGCAATAAAATTACAAGAAAGAACACATGGAAGTAGTTAAAATATTTTCTTGACCATTTTAAATTTTACATATCAACATTTTACTTGTGACCCTTGCTCCTCTTTTTGTGTTATATGGATGATTTGTATTTTTCCCTTGCTGCTGCCAAGAGCTCAGTTGTTAGTGCCAGTCCCTAAACTAACAGCCAGTTTCAACTTACTTTCTCTCACATATAAAATAAACTATTGAATATCTCTGTTTAGTTTCTAACTCTAGAAAGTGGATTAATAACAGCTAAACAGAGCTCATGCAGCTACTAAAAAGACAGGTGGAAACTGACCAGTGGGTCTAAATTGCTGCTTTTTTTGTATGCTCACCTCTGCATACCCCTTGCTTGTCTTTACCTCTCATTCCTTCAAGAATACCTTAATATTTTAGCCTTTAAGCTTTCATTTTCCTTCACAACTAGCTGTGGAAAGGGAATGTGCACAGAGGTGTTTTATACTGACACAGTATATTTGT
Organism: Ramphastos sulfuratus; assembly: GCA_013399055.1. Lineage (NCBI taxonomy): Eukaryota > Metazoa > Chordata > Aves > Piciformes > Ramphastidae > Ramphastos > Ramphastos sulfuratus. The sequence goes on along the minus strand of WBNM01027993.1, from coordinate 3,051 downwards.
TTGTGGTGCACAGTATTAAGTGCAATCTACTTAGTAGCATTGTAGCAATCTACTTAGTAGCATTGTTAGAGACTCAGAAACAACTGCATGAAGTATGGCACTGATTTGCTGAGAACCAGGCTAGTGTCTAAGAATTAGACAGTCAATTTGCCCAGCAGTTATTAATTTTGTCTCTGTTTACTGATGGATTTCATAGGTTTTTATGTAAGGTCTCTTTCACTTGAAACATTTTAGAATCTGAACAAAAGCAGAAGGGCAAATAATATAAAACAAAAAATACCTTCATGACAGTCAAGTATGAAGAAGCACATGGGGTGAAAACTCATCAAAATATAGTCTACTTTCAGTTTGATTTCTTCCCAGAAATATTTTTTTTTTTTGTTTGCTTTCTTCAGTTGACAACATGTCTTTCTATCTAATGAAAGTAAGGAGTAATATCTATTGAATAATTGCAATGGAAATAGTTTTCAGTAAATTATTATTCCTACTACAACTGAAAAATGAACTGAATAACAACGCAGCTTTCTTCTGACTAGGGCTTGTACATCAAATATTGTCCCTTGTACTATTTTTTTCCCTGTGAATACTCACTGCAGATGACTTGGAAATGGTTATATTGTTTAATCAAAGTGATAGCAGCAGCTGCAATCACACCTTTTGAATATTCAGTTGAAAGCCTTCAGCCATGTCTGCAGTTTACATGTACACAGGACTCCAGAAACCTGAATCATTTGATTGCTGCCTGAGGCTTGGTATCTTACAGGAACACAAAGAGACAGTTTTTCTACCTCAGGTTTGTTTGTTGTTTGGTGTGGGGGTTTTTTGTGATTAGTTGGTTTTTTGGGTTGGTTGGTTTGTTTTGTTTGCTTGCCTGTTTTTGTTGCTGTTGTTGGTTGGTTAGTTGTTTCTGGTTTTGCTTTATTATGGAAAAAATGCTGTTGAGTTCCTTTACATCAGATTTTATTTAAAAAAAAAAAAAAGTTCTTTTCCTCCTATCTTGGTATCAGCCACAAGATGTTTTATTCCCATGTACAAGCAAAGACATGTAAAATGAATACAAATCCTGAAGCTGCTACAGCCAGATGTATGATAATAATTCGAGTGAAAATGGCCCAGCTGTGAAATTGCCAGTTCAGGTACTTCCAGCTATGCTGATGCTGTATATAAAGTGCTGCAAACTCTTAAAATTAGATGACTTTCTATGATTCTATGAAAATACTTAAGACAAAAATGGACCATGCCTTGGTGCTATGGCTGCATGGCTGACAACACCCAACACGGATAGTGCAAGGCCAGTTTTCCAGTTTCCACACTGGGCACAGTCATAACTTTTATCACTGCAAAAGTGAACTTTAAGACATTCACCTACATGTAGTCTGTGCAAGCTAAAACAGAGAACATCATAGAATCATAGAATGGTAAGGTTGGAAGGGACCTCAAAGATCATCCAGTTCCAACCCCCTGCCATAGGCAGGGACACCTCCCACTAGTACAGGTCACTCAAGGCCTCCTCCAACCTGGCCTTGAACACCTCCAGGGAGGGAGCAGCCACAACCTCCCTGGGCAACCTGTGCC
>WBNM01027992.1:485-21699 GCA_013399055.1 Ramphastos sulfuratus | reverse complement strand
CTCTTCCACCTTCTTCCCACCCCAGCATTTGCCTTACCCCAGCATTACCCCAGCATTTGCCTTACGTGCAAGGTAAGTTTGGAGGATCGGCCATCGGGGTTAGAAGAAGAGTGGTTAGTGAGGTTATTCAGCAGAGAGGCCAAGACCAAAACAGCTAGAGAGCCCAAGAGTCTCCGTGAGAGTCTTACCTATGTTTGTGTTCTTGTTCTTATACATCTCAGCAAGCCTATGAGTGAAGTAGACATCACCATTTTTCCTTTTCACAGCCTATAATATAATTTTCTCCATTAAAATATTCCAATTAGCCTCAAACCCGCACAGTGCTGGGTCTCGTCCTGTTCAACATCTTCATTAATGACATTGGTGAGGGGACAGAGTGGCTGCTCAGCAAGTTTGCTGGCGATACCAAACTGGGAGGCTTGGCTGACACACCTGAAGGCTGTGTGGCCATTCAGTGAGACTTGGACAGACCAGAAAGCTGGGCACAGAGGAACTTAATGAGGTTCAACAAGGATAAGTGCAGAGTCCTGCATCTGGGAAGGAATAATAAGTTGCACTAGTACAGATCGGGAGGTCACCTGCTGGAAAGATCGCTATGGAAAAGGACTTAGAGTGCTTGTGGACAACAAGCTATCCATAGGACAGGAATGTGCCCTTGTAGCCAAGAAGGCAAATTATTCAAATGTCATGTTTTTTTTTTCATTCCAAGCTGAGAGCAGTTTTAGTGGTGAATGAAATGAACATTTTTAATGTAAATTTTGTATATCAGGTTGATTTGATTTGGAAAAATTTGACAAGGCAGGAATTACAAAAATAGAGTTATTTTTATTTTCCCAAAAAGCCCCACCCCAAAACTATACACAAAACTAGTTGAATTTTATTTTCTGGTTCTACTTTGGTCAGGAAGTTTCACAAGGATGCTTATGGGCAATTTTTGATAGTTTAGGGAAGTCAGAAAATACAAAAGGCTAAGTCACAAAACAGCTTTACCCCACTTAGAAACCAGAGGTGAACCAGAGCCCTAGAGAAAAGCCAAGAGAACACCAGATTTATGAGGGTGGAGTAGGAATTTGGAGATGATTAGTGGATCTCCTTTGTGGCAGCCTTTGGAAACTGCAAGATATAATCTAATTTGCGAGCCACACAGCATAAATCCAATAAGAATGGAATACACCAAGGTTAAAGTGTCTGCAAACACAGCTTCAACGAGGCAGATCTGATGGAGCGGCACTGCCTTAGCAGTGCAGGGAAAACCATACTGCTGGTGTGTCTCGGCCAACAGCAGCAGGTTAGGGCAGAGGCAGGGTCTTCCCAGCTCAGGGTTAGGGAGCAGCAAGCCAGGATATGCCGATCCAAGGAGAAGCTGGGTCCTAGGTCCTGCAGACAAATCTCTTGAATGGATCAAAATGGAATGGCATGGACCTGCATTCGCTTTCTGGTCATGCTAAAGTCTTTCCTAGACAGTGTGTCCAGTTCCAATATATACTGGGCATGAAGAATCCAGCTAATCACAGTCCCAGATTCCAGCATGGATTTTCCCATGCGTAAGTACACATGTGGGAGCAAAAGGAAAAGGGGGTCTTTTGCCTTTCCCTGTTTGAGTCCACAGAGGGGGAGGAAAGCAATTTCACACCTTTGTCTTCCCCCATTCAAACCTCCACTGACAGAGTGGGGAAGAGAGTTTGGAGTGCCTATGACACAGATGAAGGATAAAAAGTATTTGCAACTTTACTTAACAGCAGTTGTGGAAGAAATGGTTTATATGCTCTTAATAGCCCACAACTGATGGTGTATTGAAAATCCTATAATAACAAAGACTTTCCCATCAGCAGTGATTGTTGGATCTTCCAATGAGTTGTAGATTGGAGTTAAAGCCATTTCTTTCAAGTTTTTCCATTAAAACTTCCCACTGAAGCTACTTAAAGTTTAATCAGCATTCACACTGTTGTTAGACACTGAAGAAATATTGTTTCTTGGCATGAATAATTTTGTGTTTGGGGAGATCTGACTGTTAAATCCTTGCTTTAATGCAAAAACGTTACAGATGTAGAGGGGAGATGCATTGATGCCATATAAAGTAGAAATTACTACAGCTTGAATGAAGAACAGCTCTTTAAAATTTGGCAAGCTGCAAATGAGTACAAATTATAGCTATTTATGATACTTGATACCTTGCTGACTGAAGGGTGTACAAAAGGAGAAGTTACTATTTTTCACTTATATATTCTTCCACATAAGAAGCCAGTTAACATGCATTGAAAACCCCATTACATGTAATACTGAAGGGGAAAAGCATGTAGGAATCACTTCTGTTGTGAGGGAATTTTTATTTTTGTTCAGAGACATTTGTCTGGAGACCTTAGAGAGTAGAAGCCTGTTGTGGAGGAGTAGGACAAATTCTCTGCTGATACAAACTGTGCTGGAAACAAGTTTTACTGAGGGAAGGTCTTGGCGTTTCTCTCAGCTGATGATTGTGTGACACAGTAATCCCAAATATCAATGGGAATTCCTAGCAAGTGCAGGCTAATTTTATGAAAATGTAGGATGATTCTACTGCCTTCACTGTGCTAGAAATTAGCTTAATACTCAGGTAGCTTGGGAGCAGAGAACAATTATTTGGGTTTCTGCTGGTTTGAGACTAATTGGAATATTTTTATGAAAATGAATTAGATTACAGGCTGTGAAAAGAAAACAATGGTGATGTCTACTTCACTCATAGGCTTGCTGAGATGTATAAGAACAAGAACACAAACATAGGTAAGACACTCTTTCACGGAGAGTCTTGGGCTCTCTAGCTGTTTTGGTCTTGGCCTCTCTGCTGAATAACCTCACTAACCACTCTTCTTCTAAACCCCCTGGTTGATCCTCCAAACTTACCTTGCGCGTAAGGCAAGCCCTGGAGTAAGGTATAGGGGTGGGAAGAAGGTGGAAAAGTGGTTGGGAGCCCCTTCTGGGGACTCTGATTTTTGGGAGGGGTGTTGTGTTTCTGTATTACCTTTAACTTGTATATTTCTGTCAATATTCCTGTCTATTGTATATATATCTGCTTGTATATTGTGGTAAGCTGTAAATATAGCTTCATTCCTTAACTTCCAGCTGGCTGAGTCTAGCCTGGGTGATTTTATAATGTGTGGGGGGGCAGGTAACTCCCAAACCACCACAGGGTTTTACAGTATACACCTTTGCTCAAACCTTGTATCAACTACTTTTTTAACTCGTTTTGTATCATTCAGCCCTGTACACTTGAAATGCTCCCTCGTGAACAACCTGCTCCTGATACATCTCTCTCTGATAACAGTTTTATAGCAGTGCGTGGTTCTTTTCCAGGGTAACAGCTTGGCAAGTTCCCATGTTAAAACTTAGTATGTTTTACTTCTTAAAACGCATGGCCTGCTCGAAGGGGAAGCAGAATATTTCTCTGTGTGTGTGAACTTCCTATGAATGTCTCCAAGGTCACTGCCTGAAAGAGAAACATTATGGAAGAGGGATGGCACTGAAATTTAAAAGGCTGAGAACCTTGGGAGCACTAGTCCCAGGAAGCAGGAAAGAAGAAAGAGGGGAAGGAAAGGATAAAAGAAGCTTGAGGGTAGTTTCCTAGTTGTAGTTTTTAAATCCTGTGCTGAGAAATGCATCCAGGTGCTCCTGAAGCTGATGGGAAATATAGGATTATACTTGAGCAAGAGGAGAAACAAACTTCTATCTTACAGTAATTGTGCAAGTTTAGCTGATGAAAATATAGGACTGAACTAAGAGGCAATCAATAGCCTGACGTTCACAGAATCATAGAATCATTTAGGTTGGAAAAGACCTTCAGGATGTTAATTACCTTTGTTCAGTACCACTGTGAATCAGAATAGATGTGGTTTTATGCAAGCTGTTTATGTTGCAGTACTATACTGAAATAAACTATACTTTGAAGATACCTGTGGGGGCACACAAATCAAGCACTCTTAGTCTGAAGATAACTATGAAAATAGAAGAAATTATTTATCATGATTTTGTAGTGACTGTATGTGGTGGGTTGAAAATTACCTGCAAATAAAATCACCAGACTAGCTCAGAAGACTTGGAAGCAAATGAAGCTATATATTTACAGCAAGCTAAAATCTAAAAGCATATAATGCATGTGTACAAAATATATTTACCTGTATTTAAAATTATTTATGACTGAGAAATAACACAGGAATCCCCCCTGACAAGCCCAGAAGGGGCCAACTGCCACCTTCTTCTCCCCCTACCACAGAGTAAAGCAGAAAGGTCCTAACTGTTATCTACTTGGCCAAGGCTAGTGCAGAAGTCAGGCAGGCAGGGCAGAGAAGGTGTGGTGGGTCAAGAACTTTCCCCTCCACTGTTGGAATTTACCAGACTAGCTCAGACAGCCTGTAAGTAAGATGAAGCTATATTTACAGCAAAGCAAAATTTACAGACATGTATATGTAATATATTTAGAAGTATTTGCAACTATATACAAATAAGTAATTATACAGAAATCCAAACTTCGGGACAAAGAAACTTCCCAGAAGGGCTCAAAGTTACCCCTCTCTTTCTCCCTCTCTATCTCCCTATCCAGACATACAAACAAAAGAACCAGCAAAGTTTACATTGTTGTGTGTTAGCCAAGAGATACTAGAACAGAGTTAAAAGGAAGTGAATAGATCCAACGACACAGTCCTAAGTGAAAGAGATTATTTACCTTTTAGCTTTTTATCCCTCTCAGATATAGACATCATAATGATTTTCTTTTCACAACCAATGATCTAATTTTTCTTGTTAAAATATTCCAATTAGCCTCAAACCAGCACAGGAGAGCAGGATCAGAGTGAGAAGCAGGAGGCAGGGAGGCGAAGGGAAGTGAATTTACCCTAAATAGGAAGTGAATGGGATGATATAGACTTATCTTATTGCTGTTCTTCTGTATCCAATACAATTCTTTACTTAAAATTTTGAATAAAGCTAAAGGGTTAACTCAATTTTACTGTGAGATTAATTTTTTTTTTTCCCCTGGGTTTTTTGTTTGTTTGTTTTACTTTAAAGCTTTTTAAAATACTTAGCTATCAACCAGTAGTTCTGTAAAACACATTTCCTGTGGTTCTCTAAAATACGTGTGTTCTAAATTTTGTATAAAATACATAGGAACTATTCAAAGGCTTGTAGTCAATTTTAAGTCTGGTGCAATCAAGTAATACAAGCAGTTGTATCAGGAAAGCTTACAATTATTGTCTACATTGCTTATTGTCTACTATTGCCTAGCTTGGAGAACATGAAACAACATTTGTGCTTATTAGAATTTTTAAAATTAATTTTGTGTTTCCCTTTCCTATTAATTGCATTGTTTGTTATTAATAGTGTTATAGAACAGTTATAGTTGTAAAAGACCTTTAAGATCACCAAGTCTGACCACTACCTAACTCTACTTCTGGTGCTAAACCATTTTTTATGTTTTGTCTAATTTATTTGTAATTCCTATTATTTTACATTTCTTGTTATGAATTTGCAGGAGTCTCAACAAAGGTGCTTCTGAACAACAGGACCTTCATGGTAGCATAAAAATTGCACCATCTCATTTTATTAAAAGGAAGCTGTGTTTAGCAAATGGAATTCACTGCTTTTAATGATGCGATGGATGAGATAATTTTATTCAGAAGACTGACAGCTTTTGAAACTTTGGTCATTCAACCATCTGATTAGTACCCATTGTCAATCTTACACATAATATTTTGTTATTTTTGTTCCGGTATAGTAGCCTAGCCTCTTTGCTTGAATCCTTAGATAAAGCACAAGATATTCTCAATAGTGTTCCTCAAGGGATGTGTGATGATGTCTCAGAATGGGACACTGGGAACAGAGAATGTCAAGCATAACATCTAAGGCACAAAATCTTGTGTTAGGGGAAGAAATTAGGTATGGACCAGATAAAATGCAGTAGAGTTAGTGGGTTTCTCTCATAAAATTATGAGTTCTGTGCTGATGGCAGCCATTGAAGAGCAAGATCTTGGGTTTCTGAGTAACAAATCCATTAGAACATGGATCAATAGCACTCCAAAAAATGCAAACCAAGTGACAGAATTGTTAAGAAAGGCATAAAGCCCAAAACAATCCCCAGCCAGTGTGTATTTACACACTGTTTCACATTTACACATATTTACACAATGTTTCATTGTTAATGTGCACCTGGAATAAATAGAAAAATAAAAGGTAAAAAATACAGAAAGGCTGTTCATCTGAGAACAAGGGAATGCATGAAGAGTGTTTTATGTGTGTATTTGAGGGAGACCAATAGCTGTCCTCAGCAACAGATTGTTTCTATTAGACAATCCCAATTCTTTGTGTGATTTCAAACTTGTGAGTTTTTCCTCACATTTTTGTCAAAAAAAAAAAAAAAAAGGAAAAAAGAAAAGAGACCATCAACTACTCTGTCTCTGCTTGGTAACTGGTTAATTCTCTCTGCTTTTAAGATTTTTAAAAACATGACTGTGGGCCATGAGTCTTTCCCACTCAGTTTTCCTCTGCTTGACCGTAGGTGCCAATTTTCAGCTCCAGTAAGCAACTAAAGCCTATTGAGGCTATGCCATTCTTTAGCAATTGAGCATCCATCTAATGAGTTATTCCACTCTATTGGCAGTTGCTTAAATGATGGTATGAAAAGTAGCGTTTGGCGTGACTTAAAGGGTTGTATAAATATGGCAAAAGGAAGGGGCACTGTAATGCTGTGAAATAACACTTTCTCCTCTTGCATCCTGAGACCTCTGATACCAAGCATAGTTTTAGCATACTTGTTTTTCTCAGAGGGGTAGGCACCAGGATTTCTAACAAATATTTCTGACATCTGTACCTGTGATTCTGGGAGGTGATGATGTCATTGCAGTTACAATTCCATGCCAGTCTCTGTGGAAGTTTTCAGACTGCTGTAGCATTCTGCAAGCGAGATTTCTGCACTGTTCAGCTTTTTGAAAGTTCATCTTCGTGATCACATTTTGCGTCTCCCAAACCCACTCCTCTGGGTAAGAAAGTCTCGTCTACTAGTAAACTGAAGCATTGTGTTTTTCAGTTAGACTACCCAACTTCAATTTGTCAGAGAACTGGAAGCAATACTCAGGAACTGAAGCGATCTATCAGCATAAATCAGCATTGCTTGTCAGTGCTTTGATGCCCAGCTAGTCAGTGTTCCATGTGAACTACAAGCTTGCTGAGGCTACAGTTCAGTAAATAGGTTAAGCTGCTGCTGCTGCTAGGTGTGCCCACTCTGCTTTTGTTTCTGACTGTTCACAGTCCCAGATAGAAAAGCATTTTCTGCTTTTGTTTTGAACCTGGACCTTATTTCCTGCTGTTGGGATGTGCAAAATGAGAGTTCTAACAAAATCCTTCAGAAGACTGTACTGCTATCAGTGTAATGCTGCTAATGCATTTTATATCTCTCAAAATGCATATTGGGAAAATTAAAAAAAGCTTTTATATCTTCAGGTCAGCAATGCCTTCCCTAATATGAAGTGGACTAATTTTAGTCTACATAACTTTTGCTCTGTCATCTTCATTTGCTCAGTTAGCCAGAAATCACCGTCATCTGCATCTACCTGTTTCACAGGCAGGATGTATCTTTCCTTTGTATATACTTTGGAGACTTGATATAAAAGTGAATAAAAAAAGTTCTAATTCACACTTCTTGGCAGATTTAGCAGAAAGGTTACTGCTTGTTGCTATTACTGGGGATGGGAAAGTTTATCAGCTACCAGATTGAAAGCTAACCTTTTTTAGGCAAAACTGTGAATCACTCTTTGTAGGCCTTGTCATTTTGGGAAGTTGTCTAAAATAGCAGTTGTGAATATCAGCTAAGTACTGATAATCTGCTCTGTAAGCACCTTTTTTGTGGTTTGTCCTGGTGCATTTTTGAACTGGATTAAATGATGTTATAGATCAGAATGGCTTTGTTTTTGTGTAACGGAATCAGGTTTGTACACAGAGCAGTGGAAGAGCACCAAATATGTTTTATTCATATGAGATTGATAGAAATAGCTTCCCTATTCAACTGGCCTCTAAAACTTTAATTGAAAGCCTCAAACCCAAGATGCCTCAGTTACAATACTTTCTCTTCTTTTCCTTCTATCCCAGTTAGAGCAGCAATCTACAAAACTTCTCACCGGTGAAGAAAAAACCAAAATAGAGAACATCAAGCTGAAGCTGACTAACCAGGAGCTGATGAGAGACCTGGAGAGAAAAACTCACAAACTAAGCGTGCCTCAACAATGGTTACAGGTGCTTCAGGAGGAGGCATAAAAACTAAACAAGGTGAATGAAATGTAAGTCTCCAGCTGCAGGGGTTCTGTTGCACTTGATTAACATGCCAAGTGAGCCTTTTCAGAATGGTGTGATTTAAGTTTACATTCATAAGAAACCACAAGTAAAGCCAGGTTCATTTTTAGTAGTTTCCCCCAAAGTAATTCAGCAGGTTTTCTGTAGTGTACCTGGCTTCTTGCAGAATCTTTTGCTTCTTCTTCAAGATATTAGTGTTCTCCCACCCAATTGCCCTTATTTGTTTGGAATGTTTGCTATTAAACATCAGATCAATTAATTATAAAGTGTCATAGTTTTGAAATACCAGTGGGCTTCTTGTAGAAATGTATTCCTAGTAGAACTGTGTAACTCAGAGTGGTGCTAGTTGTCATAATTTTTCTTAAGGGTATAAATAATGAACATTGTTCCTAAATTATTGTTAAAGACCAGCCACTGTGTTTAGAATTCTACTTGTGGGGTTGCATGTTGTGTGTTTTGGAAGCAGACAATAGAAATAGTCCTCCTCAAGGTGGTTTCTTTCCTCTTTGAGGACTTTTTTCTTTTTTTTTTTTTTTCAGATCGAGAGCAAAGACTGTGGAATGATACAGTTGTAAAGATATGAGGGAAATGTGCCCAGTGTTCAGACAGCTGAATAATACTACTGCATTTGCAAAGGACTTTGGGATCAATAGTTGTCGTGGTAGGCCTAAGTAGGCCAAAATAGGCTTATACATGTCCTGGCTTGTTTTTCTGCTCTCCCTCCTTCTGTTTTGGAGAGAAGCAATCACAGGAAAGAAGACAATGAACCTGGAGCCACTAAGGACTGTGGCTTGCCCAGAGACGTTCCCTGTGGTGGATATTAATAACCGGTTATTATTTATGATTATTAATATCTCTATGAATATTAATTTTATTATTAATATTAAAAAATTTGGGGAAATTCCCTCAGATTTGTTGGATTTTCAGTCGACAGGAAATATTTGCACAAAGGATATTTATTAACACAGAATTAAACAGTTTAAACAATCAGAACTTGGAAAAATAGGAATGCGAAACAGGAAAAACTCTAACTGTGCTACAGAGGCTTAGCATTAACCCTAGCACATGGTACTCACAATGCCTTGGATCCCTGAGTAAGTTTCCCGTATAAGAACGCTTCCAAAACTCAAGATAGTGATCCCGCAGTAAAATACAAAATATTCCAGGCAGAAGGAGAGAGAGAGAGAGTTGCTGCCAAGCCAGTGTAAGCTGCAAACACGTGGCCATGGTGATTCCCAGTTTAATGAGCCGCTAAGGCGTACTGCTTCCTGTTGTGCAGGGAAGGCTGTCTGTGTAGAAAGGCTTGTGTAGAAAGGCACGGCTTCTAAATCACCCCCCCTTAAATAGACCAATTCGAAAGTTAAACTGGCCAATAGGCATCTAGCATTCTTGTTCCGCCCAATGCATTTAAAGCTTCGTGCCTCATGCAAACACACAGGCATGTTGAGGGGCTGCACCAGACACCTGACACATGGCGCTAAGCTCCTAGCCTCAAGGCTCTGCCCTGCTCATCTACTTCAACTTCCGGACCCTGAACAGAAGGAGGATGAGCGAGGATTTAAACCGGCCTGGCAGGATTTATGCCTTACCAGGACAGTTGCCCTGCTCCTCCTCCTTCTGTGCTGGGGGAAGCAACTGAAGGAAAGAGGACAAAAACCTTGGCTTTAGCTGATATGGTCAAGCCTGGCAAAGTGCCATCCTGATTGGCTAATCTATGTCCTAAGGCCCATTAGTCTCAGGCTGTATTGATAAAAAGGGATGAGCAGGCAGCACAAGGGGTACTCTACCATTATATCAGTGCTTGCTTGCTATCTCATTGTATCCTGAGCTGTGTGGAACACCACGACCAGGAACAGGCTCTAAATGCCTGCAGGTTGATCAGCCTGCACAGCCAGCGTGACATTGTGCCAAGCCTGCACATGGCATCCCATCCTGCCTGCCCCTCTGCAAGGCTTTAGCTGACTCGGGAGTCAAGAGAAACCAGGTTGGAGACTGTGCCTGAATCCCAGCTGCCTGAGAAAAGAGCCTGAGAAAACTCCAAAGCCTCTAAGGGCTTTGAGACCACTGACAGCAACCTCTCCATGTGCTTTGGGTACTGTCTCATAATATTTTGTGAGTAAATACTTAAAAGCCTCTTGTAATCACTAATTGCTTTTTGCCATAAGCAGAATAGAGCTTCCTATGTCCATCTAGTGGCTAAGCAGGATAATGAACTGCAAGGAGTATAGTGACAGCCAAAAACCTTCTCTTCCAGTAAAATGTTTGAGTTTGCTGGTTGCCTCTTATAGTGTTCCAGTTTTGCCTGTTCCCTGTGTGTATAAATTTCCAAACCCTGCATTTCAAACCTTGTAAGTAAGTTTTCGGGCAAGATCTAATGTTAATAAACAATTTTCATAGTTATGAACGATCTCTGCCTGAATATCAATATTAATATAAATTATTCATTTTGCATCATTCGTAACAATAGTATTTTGTGGAATTAGAGCTCAGTTCTACTCAACTGTACTTACAGTGTTGTTTTAAACATATAGAATATGTATGAATGTGGAAAGATCTGCAGTTTAATGTTCAGACTGTGCACAGGAAGAACTTGAAGCTTCACTGAAAAGCAAAAAAACCCTTAAGGCCAGACACTGAGTTAAGTCAAAGTAAATGGTGTACATCTAGTGTAAAAATCTGAGATGCTGTGTCCAATGTTTAAGGCTGAATAACTGCTAAATACAGGAAATTAAAATAAATTGTAGATATTTCTGGAAGTGTGAGCCTGGCATATGGTTCCAACTGCAAGATAACCTCTAATTTTGGTTGAAATCCTGCATTGTCTTTAGTGGCCAAGAGTGAGAAGGATTTCAGCAGTATGTTCTCTAAATGATGCAAATGCCAGTATCGGCATATATTAAGCCCTCTGGACATTATAAAGCTTGTTGTTTTTTGTTTTTTTTCCCTTTAAGTAACCTCTGCTAACTCTGACTGTTGTGGTACTGTGGGCCTTATATCAAATAAACATTTTAAAAATGAATAACCGTTCATACAGGATAAAGTCTACAGGTCTGGAGAGGCTGAAGCATTTCCTAGGGTGAAGCATTTTTGCAGTATTTTTACCATGGTTAGAACAATTTAATGTTATTCTTTCCATGACAGGGAGGTGTACCTATTGACAGAAACCTTACAGGAAGAGAACTCAGGACTCCTGAAGCAGCTGGATTTTTTAAGGTAACACAGACCCTGCATTCAAGAACTTCTTGCATCATTCAAAACAGATACATTAAAGGGTGAAATTATGTTGAGATATGTACTGGATGTAAGTGTCCAGGTGTTGGCAGTAGGGCACTACAGCAATGACATCTGTGCTAGAGAGGAGAGGCCAGGCTTGCTGTAGTGGGTTTGGCTGAGGTGGAGTTAATTCTTCCCAGAGTATCTTCTATAGTGCTGTGTTTTGCAGTGATATCACTGGGTGCTGTTAACACACCAGTGTTTTGACTACTGCTGAGCCAAGCATGAAGGCTGTGCTTTTTTCAACACTTTCCCCCCCAGCAGTAGGCTGAGGGATGGCCAAGATCTTGGAAGGAGACACAGCTGGGCCAGCTGATCCAAATTGACCAAAGGGGCATTCCATACCATGTGAGATCAGCTTGGATACAACTAAGTGAAAGAAGGAAGTGTGAAGGGCATGTGTTGATGGCATCTGTCCTCCGGAGCAACTGCTACATGTATTGAAGCATTTGGTCCTGGAAAGTGATCGAACATCATCTGCCGATGGAAAGCAGAGAATTACATCTTTGTTTACTCTTGCTTCCACACATGGCCTTTGGTTTTGCTTTTCATCCTGTTAAATTGCTTCTGTCTTGACACATGGTCCTTTGGTTATATTTTCCCTCTCTTCTGTCCCTCTAAGAAGGGTAGTGATAGCTTTAGTGGGCACCTCACCCCTAGCTAGTGGCAAAGCATTACAGCTGCCTTTGTTGCAGATGGCAAATTCCAGCCAGCTCCAACAGATCCACTGAAAGGCACAGCTGGTCCACTCATCCAAGACAAGAAAAGATGTGTAAGAAAGGGTAGAAAACACTGTGCAACAGTAGAGAGTAGAGTTCAAAAAAATGTGTGAGAAACAAACAGTCCAGAAGACGCCAAGGTCTGGAGTAGAGATTCCCCTGCAACTTGCACAGAGCCTCGGCAGATGTAGGCTTCTGGCAGGACCTATGGCCCATGGAAAGGAGCCCATGTATAACCAGGTTTTCTGGCAGGAACTGCAGCCCATGGGGAACTTAAACTGAAGCAGTCTGTTCTCCATGGAAGGGATCCATACTGGAGCACTTTGTGAAGGACTGTAACCTGTGCGGTGTAACTGACACTAGAGCAAAGGAAATCTGTGAGGAGGAAGGAGCAGCCAAGTGGAACTGTTTTGAGCTGACCACAACATCTCACATTCCTCATGTCCTTGTGCCTCTTGGAATTGGGTAGGAGGTAGAAGAGTCAAGAGTGCAGAGGGGAAGTTGAGCCCAAGGAGGAAGGGAGGCTGGAGAGGTGATTTTAGTTTTTTCCTTGCTTTTCATCATCCTGCAGTTGAGTTTGTCTTGTCTTTGATGGTAGCTGGTAACTAATCTTACTGTCTTTATCTTGAATCACAAGTTTCTCCATTTAATTATCTTCCCTTCTTCTGTTGAGGAAGGGTAGTGAAAGAGCAGCTTGATGCACATCTGGCAGCCAAGCAAAGTCAACCTGACACAGGATAATGACATGAAAGATAGCCCCATTATTGCACACAATAGAAGGCAGTACATATGAAAGATTAGCTTTGTTTTGGCAATCTGGTATTGTAGGACAATCTCTGTTCCAAAAGTCAAATATAAAACAAAACAGTGGACTGTTCTAAGCTGATTCTGTGGTAGCCTGGCCATGGGAGACTTGAAGCTTATTTACAGTCTCTGTTGTTTTGAAAGCATTGAGAGTAGAGCCAAAACAAAGATTCTTTCCTCAAAGTGTTTATTTGTAAAATTATATGCTAATATAGTTTGCTAGTTTTGTCTGTAACATTTTTGTATTGATAGACTTCAAAGCTTCAAGTTGTGAAACATCTGCTTATAAATAATTTCATCTGCCTCTTCATCCTAGTTGAGTGTTGTATAACAAATTCCCACCATAATACCACTCTTACTGGCCTTACTCCTGATTCTTATCCATAAGGACTCAACCCTATCATCACCTTCATTAATTTGCATAGTTTCATATGTCTCCCTAACATAAAGGGCCACTCCACCACCTGCTTTTCCTTGCCTATCCCTTCAGAAAAGTTGGTACCCATTGATTGCAGTACTCTAGCTATGGGAGTCATCCTACCGCGTGTATGTGATGGCTGCTATATCATAGTTTCCCTTCAGCATAGTGGCCCCCAATTTATCCAGTTTATTGCCCATACTGTGTGCATTAGTGTATAAACATTTCAGGGAGGGAGTTGAGTACATAGTTTTCAATCTTGAGGAGGGGTAGACCTTCTGGTTATCTAAGATGCCAACACTCTGCTCCAAAGGTGTTGGGCTACTACACCCAAGGTTCTCATCTTGTCAATAAACCCAGACAACATGTGCAAAGGATTCTTTTCCCCTTATGGGACACATGAATTCCATCCGTGTCCAGTAGGCCCATGCCAAAAAAGCCTTGCCATGATCAAAAAAAAAACATCCTCCAAGCCATTTGTTAATCAAATAGTTTTTTTTCTTTCCTTTGGTATCTCTTCCTGTCAGTAGAACACCCAAGCCCTCAAGTAATCTCCCCAAAATCCTGAAGTCTTTTTTAATTGCTTTTGTACTCCTGTCACTCTCAGTCTGCATAACCAACAGCAGTTAATAGTTTGATGGCTGCACCAGATGGGTGAGTCTCTTACAAATATCCCTAACATGTTCCATTCAGGCAGCAGACCTCTCTGTGCAGTGGATCAGGCTTGTGAATTGGGCCCTCAGTTCACCTGAGAAAGGAATCCCCTACTACTGCCACCTTTTTTTTTTTTTCTTTCTCTTGTTTGCACTAGTCCTAAGTTGTGGGACTGGCTGACAGGTCCTGGATATCTGCATGCATGGACATTCATCTCCATCCTCATTCATCCAGCCCTCTGTTTCAAGAGCCTCATACCTGTTGTGTGTGGGCAACTGGGAAGACTGGGAGGATTGGGAGGGGGCTTGCCTGATTCTTCCACCTCCCTAGAGAGGGACCTGTTTCCATTCTCCCCCATCTCTTAGGTCTCGTTCTGAGTGACAAGAAGACATGGGATCCCCTGCTTCTTGTGCTGCCCACACCTGCTTCCCCTCCATCAGGGATGGCAGAGCCTAACTCCACAAGTCCTCTTCATATTCCCTTAAACTCAAAACTTCTGTCAGCTCAGCCACCAGGCTGAGCAGACGTTCACGTCTAATACAGGTGTGTCTCTGCCACTCTCCACTGCAAGTGCCAGGCTCTGGCACTCTCCGCGGCCAGGGATCTGGACACCTGAATGTCAGCACAGAACCCCCAGTTCTACTGACAGTCCGTCAGCTTGGTTGTAACCATGGCTGGAACTCTATAACTGATTGACTTTGCAGGCTGCCAGGACACATAGTGCCCAGATGGCTCACTATGCATGTTGATCGACCTTGCTCCTAGGGTGTTTAAATAGCCTGTGGTAGCTGCAGCTCTGCCCATGCCTGTCCCTGCCTCCCTCTAGGAGAGAGACTGAAACTGTCTTGGGTCCATGCTTCCCTGAGCTTCTCAGCTATGAGACACTTTATCTGCACACCGAAAAAACTGCTGATCTCCCACTCTGCCACTGGGGCAAGGCTGGTACGTCGATTTAGCTGTTCTTTTGTGCTAAGCTGAAATGATATTAGATCTGATCAGAGCTGGGTGATTGCCTAGAGTCTCCATTTCTTGACATTTTCATCTCTTTCTGCATAATGAATGGAACACAGATGTTTTCCTGGGGAGACTTTTCAGTAACACCACATCTGTAACCCTCTGAGGGATATAAATGGCCTTCATAACTGTCACCAGATGAATATAGATGGTGTTTATTACACCTTCTCCACATTAAAAGTCAGTGGCATTGTGAAAAACTTTAAACATGCTAATTTAGAGTAAGTGAAGGTATATTGACCAGAACTGGTTTCTCTGTGTAAAGTCAGTTTCCACAGGTAGGGCATGCATGCAGGGTAAAGTCTCTCTCGATGGGGACACCAGCTCCAGTGTAGCAAAGTCCACACTAGGGAAGGGATCAGGGCAAAAAAGGCCATCGAAGACTTCATTTGGGTTTTTTTGGGGGCTTTTTCAAAGCTGGGAAAGTGGCTTGCCTGTGCACTAGATTAAGGTGGTCCAGGAAGCCTGGTAAAAACAGGAAATCTGACAAGAGCCTTCTGCTCTCGTGTATGGTGACATTCCCCCTTGGAAGAAGCTCAGCTGTGGTCTCCACCCAGCAGAAAATCAAGTTTTCAACACTTAATGGAGTGAATGTGGGAACTCAGATGGAGCTCCCATGGCAACATACAACCATCCAGATCACAGGCTGCAGGGAGTGCCTGAGCCTTTCACTTGTCCTGCCCACAAACTATATATAAACTAGTTAAATCTGGGTTCTAATTTAGTCAGGAAAATCTTCACAAGGATGCTTATGGGCAATTAATTCATTTAGGAGAATCAGAAAATTGGAAAAGTTTAGCTACAAAATGGCTTTGCCCCACTTAAAAATAAAAGGCAGCCCAGAGCCCTAGGGAGCATCTCTGATACTCACGGCAATGGAGTCGGCATTTCAAGATAGCCCTTGGCTCCTTTGCAGCAGTATTGGAACTGCTCAGCATCTTGATAGCAGTTGAGAGGCTTCTAGATCTTCCCACGCTCTAGCAGGGTGCTGGGAAAGAGTCAGACGATCTCTGGCCTGATCCTGGTTCCTCTTGACATGGATCTTTGAAGAGGTGCAGGCAGGATCTCTTGCAGATATGCAGAGAGCACCATGTCTGTGGCACTTCTCACCACATCATGAGGCACTTAATGCCTCCTCCTGGTAAACTTAAGGCACTTAAGTTTCCAGGTAGTTCAAGCCCAAAACATCAGAGCTAAGCTAGTCTGAAGCATGAAGCAGAGCAGAACATGTTGTCCAAGCTGAGAGCAGTGAGGTAGAAGCATGTTGGTTGAGCAAAGCAGAACATAGACCAGAGCAGCACACACTGAGGCAGAGCAGTGAGGCAGAAACAGCACAACTGCTTGCAACTTAGTTCAATCTATATTTACCAGAATGCAATGGCTCCTTTGGCCACAGAGATTCACGAATCAGAATGGGATTTGCCCTTATTTGGGCAAAACACTAACAAGTACCTAAACACCTGTGAGTACCTGTTTATCACTTTGGGAGGGGACATAATGGCCCAAGCCTTTGTTTTCCTCCCACCCTTGCTTCCCCCATCAACAGAAGAGTAGGGCATCTAATAGGCCTGTTAGCCTTCCAGGACAGTCTGTTACAGACAACCCAACCAGGATGAAAAGGTTGAAGTGTTCTACAGGTGGCTGAGTAAGTGCTCAGAATTGCTAGCCCTTGTCATTGTGGGGGACTTCAACTTATTGGATGTCTTAGAAATACCATAAAGCAGATGGAAAGCAGTCCTGGAGGTTCCTGGAGTATGTGGAAGATAACTTCCTAACACAGTTGATGAGTTAACCATGTAGGGAAGGCTCTCTGCTAGACCCGCTGTTTGTGAACAGAGAAGTACAAGTGGGAGATGTTGAATCTTGGTGGCTGTCTTGGGCAAAGTGACTGGGGAGGTTTGGAAGTAACTGGGTTTGGAAGCAAGATAAAACTATATTTACAAGCAAGCTAAAATCTAAGAGCATATAATACAATACATATGTACAAAATACATTTACATATATTGACAATTATTTAAAATTTAGAAATAACACAGAAATCCCACCTGGACAAAGCCCAGAGGGGGCCAATCACCAAATTATTTTCCCCCCAGAGAGAAAACCAGAAAGGCCCAACCCAACCGAGATTAATGTAGTCATTCAAGATCACCAGCTATCAGCAGTCTGGGTGGAGAAGCGAAGGAGCAGGGGAAGCAAGAGGTGGAGAGGTGAAGGGAAGGATATTGTTTATACAGTAGACTTTATCCTAAACAGCAAGTGAATAGAATGATATAGACCTATCCTATTTTTGTTCTTCTGTATCCAATACTTTATTTAAAAATTTGAATTAAGCCAATACAATGACCATGAGATGGTGGAGTTTTCAGTTCTTAGGGATATTAGGAGGGGGAGTGTCAGTAAAACTACTTCCTTGAAGTTCCAGAGGGCAGACTTTGACATGTTTAGAAGATTAGTTGATGGCATCTACCATCAGGAGACAGTCCTGAAGGACAAAGCAGTCAAGGAAGGCTAGATGTTTCTCAAGAGGGAAATCTTCAAGGCACAGGAACAAGCTCTCCTCATGTGTCATCATAAGCCTGAATAGGCCAAAATAGGCTTATACATGTCCTGGCTTGCCCAGACACGATTATGTGCTCTCCCACCTTCTATTTTGGAGAGTAGCAAGCATGGAAAATAGGACAAAGAACCTGGAGCCATTGAGTCTAAGGACTCTGGCTTGCCCAGACTTGTTTTGCATCCTGTGGTAAACAAGGTACACGCGCTTAGCTTGTGTATGCCTCATGCAAGGTCTATGTTTTTCCCAAATTTGGGTAAAGCAAGTCTATAGCTTGACCTAATATGGTCAAGCTTGGCTAACTGCCATTCTGATTGGCTATTCTGTGTCCAAAGATTCATTAGTCCTGGGTATTGATAAGAAGAGATGAGCAGGTAACACAACATGCTCTGCCCTCGTGTTCGTGCTTACTTGCTGCTTGCTACTCCCTGCTGCCATTGCTCACTGCCTTAGTGCATCCTGAACTGCCTGGAAACTCCACTGCGTCGAATTTACCAGGAACAAGCTCTAAATGCCTCCACATGATTTGCCTGCATAGCCAGTGTGACAGCCATGCTAAGACTGCACATTGCAAGACATCCTGCCTACACCTGAAAGTCTCCTGCCAAGACAGGAAGTTCTGGATATGCAGATCGTCCAGAGGCATCTCAGGACCAGGTCAGAGATTGTCTGCCTCCTTTCTCTGACAGCCTGTGAAGCCTGGGAACAATCAGAAGTCTCAGCGGCTGACAAGACAGTAACAGAGTTCCCTGAAAGCATTTTGGCACTGTCTGAAGCTGTAGCTAGCCCTGCCAGTCGGGATTGAGTAAGTACTTAAAGCCTCTTGTAATTCACCATTGCCTTCTGCCATAAGCAGAAAGGAGTTCCCTGAGTCCATCTAGTGGACAAGCGGTGCAATTAACTGCAAGCAGTATATTGCCCACAGGAACCTTATTCAGTTCAACTGAGTTCAATTAATGTTTATATATTTTTGCTAGTTATTTCTAGATCCTGTAATATTACCTGTATAATATTTCCATGACTGTTGCAGAAGAACCAGTTATTATTAAAATTAATGGTTGGAGGGGGCGAGACTCCTGAATATGAAAATTAATAAATAATACTAATTTTTGAAAAATATCATCTCACATTAATTAATTACCCCTCCATAACACCATGTACCATAAAATGAGCCAGCAGGGTAGAATATTGGCCTGGCTAAACAGAGAGCTGTGGGTAGAACTCACAAAGAAAAGAAAAGTCAACTACTATGAGTCAACAATGTGTCCAGGTGACTAAGAAAGCAAATGGCATCCTAGCTTGTATTAGAAATGCTGTGGCCAACAGGAAAAGAACAGTGATCATCCCACTGGTGAGGCCACACCTTGAATATTGTGTTGAGTTCTGGGCTCCTCACTATAAGGAGGACATAGAAGTGCTGAAGCATATCCAGAGAAGGGAACAAGGCTCATGCAGGACCTAGATTGCAAGTCCTGTGAGATGTGGCTGAAGGAGCTAGGATTGTTCAATTCAGTCTGGTGAAAAGGAGGCTGAGGGGAGGCCTGTTTGGTCTCTACAACCCCTTGAAAGGAGGCTGGAGCAAGGAGGGGCCCAGCCTCTTCTCCCTGGTGTCAAGCTACAGGCCTAGAGGAAATGGACCTCCAGGGGAGTTTTAGGCTGGATATTAGGAAATATTTCTTCACTGAAAGAATTACCAAACATTGGAATAGTTTGCTGAGGGCAGTGGTGGAGTCACCATCCCTGGAAGTATGTGGGCTCAGGGATGTGGTTTAGTGGTGACCTTGCAATTCTTGGTTGGAGGTTGGACTAAATGATCTTCCAATCAAAGATATTTTGTGATTCAGTGACATTTGTTTGGTAAACTATAGAATGAGGGCCAGGTACCAGATTGCTTTAATCATCGTAACCCTATTGAAATGCATTGATCCAGACAAGAACTGGCTTGGCTGCAGTGAGAATATAAATAAAGCACGATCAAGAGTGGAGATATGACACATTAAAGTGCATTTGTCTTGCCTTTTACACTGCCAAGTCTTCAGTTTAACTGTTAAGTGTTGAGTAGAAATGTCAGCACTTCTAAATATTTGTCCTCAATGTTTCTTTTATTTGTGTTTCCTTTGCAGGGAGAGGAACAAAAATCTCAACGGTGAACATGATGTATTTTTACAAGTCAATAACTATTATTTTCAAACCTCATGTTTAGCATACATACTAGAACAGTCTTAAGGGGATCAAAATACTGTGCAGGAAAGAAATGCTTGTGCTACATAATTTTTGCCTCATTCTTTATTTGTATTCTCTTTTTTTTCTCACTTGAGATTAATGTTTTTAAATTTCCTGAATAATTTAAAGAGCTACATTTTCAGAATAATGAAGTTGGAGCTACCTTGATGGAGATGAATGTATTTTATAAGGAGCTATGGAAGTGGTTATGAGAGTATGAAATAACTTAAAAAATGAAAAATTTAATTGCAGTAATTTATTCAGTCAAGAGTTGCTAATATCCTGATACATTTATACAACAGTACAATATCTGAGTACCTGAATCAGTACCTGAATACCTGTTAGCACTGGATAAGAGTAGATTGCATTAAAGAGAGTGTATCACCTTTGGAAAAAAGGGGAGTTATCCCTGGAAGAGTTTAAGGATGTTGCTAGGTCTTGTAGGAAAAAAATTAGAGAGGCAAAAGCCCATTTAGAACTTAGCCTGGCAACTGCTGTAAAGGAGAATAAAAAATGCTTCTATAAATATATTAATGGCAAAAGAAGGGCAAGGACAAACCTCCACTCTTTATTAGATGTGGAGAGGAATATAGTAACAAGAGATGAAGAAAAGACAGAGGCACTTAACACCTTCTCTGTCTCAGTCTTCAATAGTGGGACAGAGTCTCCAGGACAAGTGGCCTCCTGAACTGGCAGGTGGAGCCAGGGACCAGTATAGTCCCACTGTAGTCCAGGAGGAAGCAGTAAGGGACCTGCTGAACCACTTGGATCCTCACAAGGGCATGGGACCAGATGGGATCCATCCTAGGGTGCTGAGAGAGCTGGCAGATGAGGTGCCCAAGATGATTTCCATCATTTATCAATAGTTCTGACTCACTGGTGAGGTCCCTGAAGACTGGAAGCTAGCAGTGTGGTGCCCATCCACACGAAGGTGTGGAAGGAGGAACCAGGAAATTCCAGACCTGTGAACCTGACCTCAGTGCCAGGCAAAGGTATGGAACAGGTCATCTTGAGTGCACCTACAGGATGGGCAAGAGATCAGGTCCAGCCAGCATGGGTCCTGCCTGGCCAACCTGATCTCCTTTTCTGATCAGGTTCCCCTCCTGGTGAGTGCAGGGCAGGCTGTGGATGTAGTCTGCCTGGACTTCAGCAAAGCCTTTGACACTGACTGCCACAACAAGCTCCTGGCAAAGCTGGCAGCTCCTGGCTTGGACAGATTCACTCTGATATGGGTCAAGAACTGGCTGG
>WBNM01027991.1:28882-95514 GCA_013399055.1 Ramphastos sulfuratus | reverse complement strand
ACCATTCATTGCTTTGAGGCTGCTCAAAACAAGCCTTAACTGCGTGCTTTGGGGCTGCTCAACACAAGCCTTGAGACTGTTGCTTTAGGGCTGCTCAACACAGCTCAGAAGAAAGATAAAAGCTTTTTTTTATAACATGCACCCTGCCTGGAGGTGTTCAAGGCCATGTTGGATGTGGCCTTGAGCAACCTGATCTAGTGGGAGGTGTCCTTGCCAATGGCAGAAGGTTGGAACTGGATGATCTTGAAGATCCCTTCCAACCCACTGCAAGGCAGTGCTCCTGGTCTGCACTGCACCCAAGTGAAGCCCAACACAACCCCCCATCCTCACAGAGTTGCTTTCAGCCTGTAAGCTCCCCAGTTCCCAAGTACAAACACTCCCAGAAACAACAGCAGCACACTCCTTGGCTCTGCAGTCACTTTGAGATGAGGATTTGTCCTCAGGACAGGTTAACACTCATGTCTGGAGAGATGGCTGCTGTTCAGAAGCTGTCAGTGAGCAAGGAGAACCACTACCCCTCTGTGATTCCACGCTAACAAGCAGGCTCTTCCCTGCAGCTGACCCAGAGCTGTGAAGACAAGAGCTGGGAGTTACCGTCTGAGGCCCGTTGTTCTCCGTAGAATTTGAGACCATCTTTATCAGCGAGTTCCAAGATGGGTCAGCAGCATGAGGCCCGTTGAAGATGGGGCCTCCAGTACCATCTGTGATGGGGGCTACAGGAGGGATCATCGCGTTGCCATAGACAGAGAAAGGCATGCCCTGAGGGGAGAGAACCATAGTCAGTGCGTGCCCAGCGGCCGCTGCTGCATGGCCACAGCAAGGCCTCGTCTTCAGTCATGCCTCCAAGTTGGCATCAAGTGGCTACAAGGAGGATGGAGACTCCCCTTCTACAAGGAGTCCTGTGGGAAACACAGCGGGTGATGGGGACAAGTTACTGATGGGAGATTCTCAGTGGACTCCAGAAGAAAATGTTTTCTTATTGGAACAACTGGACATTGGAATCATCTCCTGGGGGAGCAGTGGAGTCCCCTACACTGGCCAGATTTCAGCCTCAGCTTGACAGGCTATTGGACCAGCTTATTGCGAGATCTTGTAATGACAGGACAAGGGGCAATGGGTTTAAACTGGCAGAGGGGAGATTGAAACTGGATGTTAGGAGGAAGTTCTTTACAGTGAGGGTGGTGAAGCACTGGCACAGGTTGCCCAGGGAGGTTGTGGCTGCTCCCTCCCTGGAGGTGTTCAAGGCCAGGCTGGATGAGGCCTTGAGTGACCTGTACTAGTAGGAGGTGTCCCTGCCTATGGCAGGGGGCTGGAACTGGATGATCCTTGAGGTCCCTTCCAACCTTACCATTCTATGAACTCAATTCTATGGACTCTTACCTAGAATGGTTGGAACAGATGATTCCTGGGGGCCCTTCCAACCTGGCATTCTGTGAAATGCCTGAATTTAAGGCAAACCTTTCCACACCCGTGTTCATTACGTTATGGGCAAGTTACTTGTCGCCTGCACCACTCTGAAGGCCAAGTGGTGTTTCTGCAGTGGAGTGTGGCTGAGCTGAGTGACACCACCTTGGTGTCCTTCAGAGGTTGTGGATGCCCCTTCCCTGGAGGTGTCCAAGGCCAGGCTGGATGAGGCCTTAAGTGACCTGGTCTGGTGTGAGGTGCCCGTGCCCATGGCAGGGGGTGACAGTGGATGATCTCTAGGGTCCTTTCCACCCTAAGCCCAGGGCAGTGACGCAGCAGCCGAGCGGCCCCACGCACGGCGAGGGCAGGGAGGTGCTTACCCCCACTTTTGGGAAGTCCATGTATCCTGCAGGAACGGGCTGGTGGAATGTACCGGAAGGCGTCACGATTCCCGTGCTGTCCCTCTCCATGGCTTGGTGGGAGAAGACCCCTGGGTCGGACATGGGCCTGTGGATCATGTGGCTCCCCATCCCGCTGTGACACCAGTCCACTTTGTCTAGGAGACACACACCCCCATCAGACAGGGCACCACCAGCACCTGCTTGCCAGCCTCAACCTCTGCACACCAGCGACTCTAAAAGCAGCTCTGGCTGTCAGCAGGGTGGGGCCAGACTCTTCTCAGTGGTCCTCTGCAACAGGGCAAGGGGTAATGGGCATAAACTTGGCCATAGGAAGCTCCATCTAAACATGAGGAGGAACTTCTGTAACATAAGGGTGTTGGAGCCCTGGAGCAGGCTGCCCAGAGATGTGGTGGAGTCTCCTTCTCTGGAGAGATTCCAGACCCACATGGATGTGCTCTGTGTGACCTGCCCTAGGTGATGTTGTCCCTGTCTACGGCAGGAGGTTGGAACTAGATGATCTTTGAGGTCCCTTCCAACCTCATCATTCTATGATTCTATGTTGCTGTGGCAGGGAGGCTGGATTCAATCTCCAGAAGTCCCTTCCAATCCCTACCATGCTGTGACTCTGTCTTGCTCTGCTTGCAGCTGCTGGGCATCTACTTGCAGCAAAACCTTGGTGCAGGTGGGATGGAGGGCAGCAGAAGTGGCACCTGGCACACACCATGACAGGCATCCTGAGCCCTTTCACCCGTTCTCTGCTTTTTTCCTTCGCTTTAAGGGCCAGTTGGTGTTTGTGCCAACTCCTCCTCCTCCCAGACCTGCAGTCCTGGTGTGGCTGGTGCTTGAGAGAGAGCATGCACACTGTAAGGGCTCTGTGCTCCACTTCACTACCATTCCTTCATCAACGATTTACTGAACCAAGACACAGAGAAGCACTTTGGAGAAACAAACTCAGAAAGTGACCAGCTGGAGACATGCTCATGTTCAAGCTACATGGATGCATTAGAGGCAGCTTGGTGTCCTTGCTACAACTCAAACCTCAAAAGCCACCTTTCTATAATAAAAAACATCAGGAAATTATTTTGAGGGGCAGAAGAGAAACACACAAACATTTATGAAGCAATCCTAAGACTCATCTTATAAGTAAAGTCAAACCCAGTCTGAATTCAGCCTCAAAATCTTGAGGTAATGGAAGTGAAGAAAGCAGCAAAGCAGATAGGAAGGGCAACCTGTACACTTAGGGCAATGCAAACGAAGCCATCCCATTTCTGAAGCCTTAAGGTGGGATAAAGACCACCAGTGAAGCAAAAAAGCAGCTGGATACATCCTACCATTTTAGTATTTGGGGAAAAAAGCCCAGGGCAGAAAACTCCTATGCAAAGCATGTGCAGAGTCAGCTTATCAAAGCCCTAAGCTGTCTGGACTCCTCGGCCAGGCAGTGGAACAGGTCGTTCAAAGAAGCTGAGCAGCTTCCAGGCTTAGAGGTCTTCAGGATCAGACTGGATAAAGCCCTGAGCAACCCAGTCCAATCCCATTTTGTGCAGGAGGCTGACATGGCCTCCAGAGCATGGTCTCAGAATTCTCTCCCTCTCATCCCAAGGTTAAAAAAAAGAAATCCCAAACAAACTAAAAACATTCCCAAAACCCTTGCAGCAGTCTCCTCAACTGCATGCAAGCCTTCTGAGGTGTCTGCTGAGAAAAGCTGCCCCACCAGGACTGAACTCTGAGCTCTTCACTGGAGCCCAGCGCCCTGGCTTAGTGAAATACTCACAGCAGGGCTGCACACAAAGCCAGTTCCCACATGAGACATTCCAGTTCCTAACTAGCTGCCCACTCCTGGCAGCAAAGGCTCCAACCTGGCTGTGGGTTACAGCTACACCTTAACTCCTGGCCATTCCCAGAAGAAAAGGTGCACCTCTCCTGAAGACTCTTCTTAAAGCCAACCATCCTCACTCAGCTCAGCCTTGGAAGCCCTCTGCTTTTCTTGTCCCTGTTATTTCTTGCTTTGACCAGCAACTCTTCACAGCCAGGGTGTTTCAGAAGCTCTGAAGTTCTCCAACAATACAATTAAGAGGATGAGAGA
The DNA here is from genome assembly GCA_013399055.1 of Ramphastos sulfuratus. Taxonomy (NCBI): domain Eukaryota; kingdom Metazoa; phylum Chordata; class Aves; order Piciformes; family Ramphastidae; genus Ramphastos; species Ramphastos sulfuratus. The sequence continues at coordinate 91,626 of WBNM01027991.1, read as the reverse complement.
GCAACCAAAAATCCCTGTTCCAGTTCCTTTGGAAGCTCCTACGTTCTGAGGCGCTCAGTTCTGCATCATCCTTGCAAAGTGAGGAGAACACAAGACTGGGGTTAACAAGCAGAAGGACAAGGATGACCACCACGTACCTTGATTGCCACCTATACCTTCGAAGGACCAGATCCCACTGTGTCCCACAGGAGCAGCCAGGTTGCTCCCAATAACAGATGGAGCAGAAGTTCCAGTTTGTCGAATGCGCGCAGACCGTTCAGTCCCGATGGGAACAGGAACTTTTCTGTCCTGAGAAACATTGCTGGGCTTCTCTGATCCCAAGGACACTGCTGAAGGGGTGGGAGATGGTGCTCTGACTCCAGAAGAGACTGACTGAGCAGGAGATTCTGCAGGAAGAACAATGCGAGTGGTCAGTAAAGGTAGCCAGATGCTTTCCAGTCACCACACACCTATCAGAGTCACAGAGCTGTTCTGGATGGAAAAGCTCCGAGATCATCCAGTCCAATCATCAACCCAACACCACCTTGGCCATCAAATCATGTCCCCAAGTGCCATGGCCACACATTTCTTGAACACCTCCAGCAATGGGGACTCCACCCCCTCCCTGGGCAGCCTCTTCCCATCCCTGAATGTTCTTACAACAACGAAATTTTTCCTCATCTCCAGCCTAAGCCTCCCCGGCACAATTTCAGGCCAGTTCCATTCCTTCTATCACCTGATCTTAGGGAGCAGAGCCCAACCCTACCTCACTGCAAGCTCCTCTCAGGGAGCTGTAGAGAGCAATGAGGTTCTCTCCAATTCTGCACACCAAACAACCCCAGCTCCCTCAGTCTGGAGAAGAGCAGCCTGAGGGGATCTCATCAGTGCTTATCCTTCAAGGGTGGGTGTCAAGAGGATGGGATCAGGCTTTGTTCAGTAGTGCCCAGTGATGGGGCAAGGGGTAATGGGCACAAACTTGACTAGAAGTTCCATCTAAACACGAGGAGGAACTTCTGTAATGTAAGGGTGTTGGAGCCCTGGAGCAGGCTGCCCAGAGAGGTTGTGGAGTCTCCTTCTCTGGAGACTTTCCAGACCCACCTGGATGTGTTCCTGTATGACCTGCCTTGGGTGACCCTGCCTTGGCACAGGGGTTGGACTGGATGACCTCCAGAGGTCCTTTCCAACCCTAACATTCTGTGATTCTGTGAGATCAGAACTTGCACAAGAACATTTTCTATCTCAAAAGGTTTGAGCGCAAAGAGGTTTAAAACATAAAACTCCAAACCTGAAGTTAAAAATGCCCAGAAGCAGCAAAGCCTCGCCTAGGGCAGGCTGTGTGGGAGGCCACAACAGCCTCCTGCCACCTCGCACTCACCATTTGATGCTGATGAACATGGAGGCAATAAACTGAGAGGGGAAAAATGCTGTCTGTTAAAATTAGCAGCTGCAGGTGCTCCTCCAAGGGGTGTCCCAGGTGCATACATCTGACCTCCAGAAAGGTTCGAGGCAAAGTTACCCAGGTGAGTAGAAGAAGGTGTTACAGAAGCGTAGGGTGAATCCATACTGACGATACCTAGGAGAGAAAGCGGCACAAGTGACTCTGGGAGCTCCAGTAAGAGGTTGCTCACATCATGGAAATAATCAAGGAGGAAGGAAAGCTCTGGTGTGATCAGCTGCAGCAGGGAATTGAGAGTCTTAAGGTTCCCATTCTGCACATCTTGGTGGGATGGCAGCTGTGCTGTGTAAGTCAGGAGCGGTTCCCGTCTTAGGAAGGTGCCCTGAACATCAAGAGACTACAGAAATGGAACGCATTTGGGTATTGCTGGGAACTGGAAAAGGAACTGAGCATTTCAGCAACCTGTAAATTTGTATCATCAAGGGGTTTGGACTTTCTGAAGCACCATTCTGTAGCAAGAATGGTGAAAATCATGCTGATGATTTAGAGACTTTGCCATTTGCTAGGCTTTTGTACTTGCTGAAGCACCATTCTGTGCCCACAACCGTGACAATAATGATGTCACTTCACAGCTCTGAAGACTTTCTCTATCCACCTTTCCCTACCAGAATGCTATCTCTATACACCATGATCAGCACTGAAATAATTTTTTTTCCAAGCCAAGGATACCTTTTCCCTTGCTTAAGAAAATGTTATGTTAATGTAGTGTGACCAAACGTCACTGAGTAGCTAAGAGATCCCAGCAGCAAGAACTGCTGCTCCCTGAATCTTCTCCTCGATAAAGAAAGGGGGAAAAGCCAACAACCACCAAACTTCAACTATTAAGGCAGTTGGTTACCACCCAGCTGCTGAGGCTCTTGCATCCTCGTGGTCATACAGACTTAAATTTGTAGATTTAACAAGGAAAAAACCTTAAGGAGTGCCAGGTAGGAGACTGAAGCAGCACAGCAGCTGCCTAGTGCAGACATCAACCATCATCAGTTTTTGCCACTCTTCAGGTTTTCAGGGCTACTTCACCATGAGCTAACAGAACAGTTCCTGACCCTACAGGCACCTCCAATTTCATCTCCTGTGCCTGCAGCCTTCCAAGAGAGAAACTGCTGAGGTAGCAGTAGGATGATGGTGAGTATGGTTAACAGTGGGACAATGGTGAAGACACTGCTCCTGCTCAGGAACTGATGGGCAGGCAGTACAGAGCCTGCCACAGTCAAAATGCTCCAAGTGAGCAGCACAGCAAGTTGACAAAATTCAGGAGGAACACCTCAAAAGCTACTCAACATGGTGATGTTCACAAAGTATGGAAAAAGGAGCTGCTAGAGATTCCTAACCACAGCTCCATCGACACCTCACAGCTCCTCTCAGACAGCTGTGTCTCTACTTTCTGGAAGCCACATAAGTTCTGTGACAGCCTCTTGCATTCTCTGTGCAGAAGGTCAAGCATCTCGTTGCAAAACTGGGGCACAATCAGTGAAACCAAGGGCTTTGTTTCAATGTAGTAGGTGAAGAGAACACCTCTCATGACAGGTTCCCATCCAAACATGACTCTCTTCAACATCCTAACACGGCAGCCTCAGGACATGAAGCAAGTTATCACAAACTAGGAGAAGGGAGGTGGAAACAAAAATGAAGAGTTCACAGAACCAGGGAACTGTTTTGGTTGGAGGAGAGCTCCAGGATCTCTAAGTCCAACCATCTCAGCTGTCTCCAAAGAGTGGACTGGAATGGCAAAATGGATGCCCCAGGGTGACTTTTAGCTTAGAATGGGTTGGGTTGGAAGGGACCTTCAAGATCATCCAGTTCCAACGCCCCCCAGGCCATGGCCAAGAACATCTCCCATGAGACCAGGTTGGTCAAGGTCTCATCCAATTTGGCCTGGAACACCTCCAGGGACACTTAAAAGGAAGATGACCCCAACTTTGCTTACAGATGCAACAATAGGCTCTACCACAGCTCCCTTTGATGGTAGGGCAGGCAGTGACTGCCTATAAATGACCACAAAAGCTGAGGCAGAAAGGATGAAGTGTTCCAAATGACGCCCCCAGCAGTTCTGAGTGAAGCATACTGAGGTATGAGGGTAAACCAGAGCCTTACCTGAGGGACTTGGAGCTGGCCTCTGTAATGGTGGCCTAAAACCTGGGGCTTTGGAAGTATCAGACTGGTGTAAAGGGTCTGAGTTTGGCAAGAAGGAGGACTTCCCTGCTAGCATGGACTCGGGTGGTGCCTGGGATGACACGACGGACCCACCCCAGAAGGCATGAGCAGAGCTTGGGCTGTTCTCAAACAAGGTACTAAAGGGCCCGAAGGGCAGAGTCGCGCTGAAGTTGTTCCCCACGGCCTTGCTTGCTGGGTGGGCCGAGTTCTGAGAAGCACTTTGTGTACTTAAGGTAGAAGGAAGCTGCACTGAGGAAGGGACACTGTGGGGCCTTTTGATGTGGTTGGCATTGAGCACTGCGACCGAGGAGCTCTGCGCAGCAGCTGCGCTCTTATGGACGCCCCCAGAGGCGTGGACAGGAGGTCTGATGGCAGGGGCCTCCATCTTGGCTGCAGGTTGAGAAGGCCCCAGCGCCGTCTGAGCCATGGGGTAGGTCATGGGGGCGGTCGTCGGGCCTGCCACAGGAGCAGAGGAGCTCGTGGCTGCTAGGTTTGGAGGCACAACCATCCGAGGGTCTGGCGCAGGAACCTGAGGTTGCTGGAGAGGGGGCCTTGCCTCTGGCAGGGTCGCTCCTGGGGGCTGCTGATGAGCGGGGTGCACGGCTGAGCTGCCGCCGGAGCTGGGCTGCCTGCTGCCGGCCACGCCGCTCGCCTCCACCGCAGGGGGACTGCCCGTGTCCGGCTCGGACGAAGCTGCACCTTTGTTGGGAGAGGCAGAGGCGGCGGCGCAGTCGGAGGGACTGCTCCTGGAAGCACCTGCTGGCTGGGCAGGAGGAGAGGGAGATGAGGGGGAGGAGGCAGGGTAGTGTTCTTTGGCAGTAGGAGTCGGGTAGGTGGCGTTTGTCGGTGCCGTGCTCGTGTTGCTCGCCGTGGTCATCACCGTGGTGGTTGTGGCGTTGGAGGTCTTCACGACCGTGACGAAAAGCTGTCTCCTGACCGAAGGGGAGCTCGGGCTGCCGTTGGCAGAAGAACCAGGCACGGTGGAAGCCACTGAACTTGTCGTAGCTGTGGGACTGGTTGTCAAAGAAGTCGCTGAGTTCACCTGAGGACCGCTGCTGTTCTGGCTGCTGTGGCGAGGCACCATGTGAGGTTTCGGCGAGTTGGTTGCTCTTGCGGGGCTCAGGGGCCTGACGGGGAACGGACCCCAGGTGGACTGAGCCGGCGGGAAAGTACCTCCGAAGTGCGTCATGGGCAGGCGGGGTGGACGGATCTGCTGGAAGGTCTGAGCAGCCAGTAAGGCGTGTGCAAACTGCGGAGGAGGGTACGCCAGCGGCAGCGACACCTGGAAGCCAGGCCGCACATTGGTCACTGGGTTCTTGATGCTTTTGTGGCTGGATGCTGAGGAGATGGCAGGCACCGCCAGCGCAGAGCCCGTCTGGGACGCCGAGGAAGTGGCGACGGTGGTCACTTTGATGCCCACGAGGGAGCTGTTAGCAGCTGTGGTGGCAGCAGGTGTCGCTGAGCCTATTTTGGAGTTGGCAGCCGAGCTTTTCAAGCGGTTCTTTGGGATGAGTTCATCGATTTCCTTATCGGGGTCCTTAATCAGGGCGTTGATCAACTGCGTGGCCTGTCTGGTTGACTCCGTGCCACCCCTTTGGAAAGGAAGGAAGGAAGGGAAATCTTTAAAGGCCCCCTCCAACACAAACCATCCTGAGAATCTATGAAAAGTGCATCTAAAGCACTTACAAACACACTGAAGTACCTTCAGCACATCAGCAAGCCTGGCTTCTGCCACAGAACCATAGAACTGCTGAGGTTAGAAGAGACCTTTAAGATCCAACCTCTCACCTAGAGCTCACAATCCCACCACTGCTGCTAAGCCACTGCCACTAAACCATGTCGCTCAGCACCACATCCATGCCTCTTTGAAATCCCTCCAAGGATGAGGACTCCACCACCACCTCCCTAGGCAGCCCATTCTAATGCCCATGAACCCTTGCTAGGAACCAATTGTTCCTAATACCCAGTAACTAATTATATAAAGAATATCCTAATAGCCATGCTAGGAGATAAAAAAGCAACTCTGCAGTCTGAAGTATGCTCTTGCTGCTGACAATTATTTAAAAAGCTCATATTGAAAACTTCAGCTCCCCTCAGGAAGAAGCCAGGGCAGCAGCCTGCCTACCTTATGGTGATGATTCTGTCCCCAGTTTTGTCCTTCTGCTTGTCAATGTCTATGTGGGCTCCTGTGCACTCACGGATGGCATTGATATTGCAGCCTCCTCTGCCAATGACTCTGGAAATCACAGTCGATGGCACAGAAACTTTCTTGGATCTGTACAAAAAAGAAACAATGTTAAGTGGAAAATGCTTCCATGGCATGGAGCAGTGGGCAGGCAGGGCAGAACTGTGTTGTTAGCAGTCGTGATTCTCTACCTAGGGACCAGAAGTTTTGTGACACCTTATCAGGTCTGCTCAAAGAAGGTCATTCAGTAACCCCAGAGAGGGCTGTACCAGATCACAGAGTCATGGAACCATTGCAGTTGGAGAAGACCTCCGAGATCACTGAGTCCAACCCCACCAATCACAGAACTGTCAGGGTTGGAAGGGACCTCAAGGATCATCCAGTTCCAACCTGCCTGCCATGGGCAGGGACGCCTCAGACTAGATCAGGTTTGCCTGGCCTTAGAAACTTCCAGGGATGAGGCTTCCACCACCTCCTTGAGCAACCTATTCCTGTGTCTCACCACCCTCATGGAGAAGAATTTCTTCCCAACATCCAATCTGAATCTACCCACCTCTAGGTTTGCTCCATTCCCCACCCCGTCCTATCACTACCCAAAGTGCCATGTCCACATGTTCCAGGCGTGTCTGCTTCAAGCTGAGCAGATTGCTTTGCTGTGGGACCTGAACTGCTCCCCTCTCTCTGGGACTCTGGCTGTGAAGCCAGGCTATCTCTTCAGCTGACAGCAGGGCAAGGCTGGGTGGGAAGTGGCTAAGCCTGTTTCATTACTGACTTAGGACCCCATCTTCCCAACAGCATCATGCCTCAGGAAGGGACTTCCTGCAGGGATGCTCAGATGCTTGATGAGGAACACCTAACAGCTTCCTTAGAGGCTTTCTGCAGAGGCCAGCACACAGCAGGTGCTTGCTTCATCTCTTGGCAGCTTGCAGCTCTGTGGTGGATAAATACTCTGAAGGAAGACATCAACGAGGGGGAGTTAGGGGAACGTTTTGCTTACCTTCTCACAACTTCCTTCCATCCTTCTTCCCTTTTCTGACCACGTTTGGGACTAGCAATGGTTAGCTTTCCATTTGGAGAAGAAAGGGGAGAAGGCCCAGATTTTGTGCACGTAGACAAGGAGTTACTCGTCACCTCATTCATAACTTCAGACAGCCTTGGAAAGAAATGGAATGTTGTCATCATGCAGCAGGAGAAAAAACACACAGAAATGGAAGATTGTTTGAACATTGCCCATTTTCCAGCCCCACAAGGCCATTCCTCTTCTTCTAGCAAGCAAGCATCATGTTGTTAAGAAGATGCTTCAACTGAGATGCTTGCATCTCCAAAGAGAATCGTGGAATGGTTTGGGTTGGAAAAGCTAAGACCACGGAGCCCAAGCATTAACCCAACACTACCATGGCCAGCAAATCATGTCCCCAAGTGCCATGGCCACACTGTCTTGAGCATCTCCAGGGATGGTGACCCTACCACATCCCTGGGCAGCCTGTGCCAATCCCTGACCACTCCTGGAAAAAAATCTTTCCTGCAAATGTCCAACCTAACCCTCCCCTGGCACAATAGTTCTGGGTTCGGAACAATCTGCTGAGTTCAGGTCCACACTGCACAGCGTCTGTACGCACTAGAGCAAGGACACTGCCTCGTCCCCTTCCTACCAACTGATTTAAGAATGCAAATCCACAAAGACAAGGACACAACACTCAAAACACTGGGGAACAGCCACCTGCAAGTGGCATGCGTGGTTAGGACAACTTACTTGATGGCTGACTTGCCAGTGACTGCCTTCCTCTCATCCTTGGGACAAGTGACAAGAACTGAGGGCTGCTTTTTGTTGCTCTGTGTGTTGGTACTGGCCGTGGAGGAATGATTGTCACTTTTGTGGCTGCTGTTGCTGTTGCTGCTCTCATCACTGCAGCTGGAGATCCTCATGTTGTCACTGTCCCCGCTCTCGCTCGTGCTGCTGCTCTTCGATTCCCCGTTCACCTTCTCTGGTTGGCTGTAGGAGATTGGGAGCTGATCATCAAATATGATCTGAACATTGTCAGAGGTGACTTTGTTTTTCCTGTTTTTCCTTTTGGAGCTGGCTGTGGTGATGGTGTTGTTTCTCTTCCCGTGGGAGCCTGCTAACGTCGTCCAAGTTGCTGATATACCTATGGTGGTTGTAGTGGTAGCACTGGGAGGCTCCATTGGGACCTCTGGATCATCTGATGGAAGAGGGAGAAAAATAGGAGCAGTTTAGCTGGCTTAGACTCATGGAATCGTCTTGGGTGGGTAAGACCTTTAGGAAGGGGCCTATGAGAAAGCTAGGCAGGGACTTTTGACCAGGGCTGAGAATGCAAGGATGGGAGACAATAGCTTTGAGCTAGAAGAGGGGAGACAGACTGGAGATGAGGAAGAAATTCTTGGCAGTTAGGGTGGGGAGACACTGGCACAGGTTGCCCAGGAAGGCTGTGGCTACCCCTCCCTGGAAGTGTTCAAGGCCAGCCTTGAGCAACCTGGGCTAGTAGGAGGTGTCCCATGGCAGGGGGTTGGAACTGTATGATCTTTAAGGTCCCTTCCAACCCAAAGCATTCTAAGATTCTAGGAGTCCAACCATTAAAGGCTGGAGGAAGCTTGTGTGGCTTTGTCTTCCAAATTACATCTGTCCTATTGAACAACTCATGAGTAGCTTTACAGTACTCCAAGAAACGTGCAAACCCAAGCTGTGCAGAAATCTGTAAAGCCATGCTAGATGTCACACTATGGAGCCTCTCCCCCTGTTCATGCTAACTCACAGAATTCCTTTCTTTTCTTGGAACAACTGAACCAAGCACACAGTGGAATTTGGACAGGGAAGGCCCTTTGCAAGCCATCAGGGGATGCAAACAGATGAAAGAACAGAAAAAAGAACAGTGACAGGACTCCTTCCCTGTCTCTCGCTGATTGTCCCAGCAGTACTGCACATGAGTCACTGCCCTAACCCAGAGCCCCACCAGGTTTTGCTGGCTAAGAGGGGAATGGTGCATGCTTGCAATTTCCAGTTTTTCCACCAGTCATTATCATCACTGTTTGGGAACAAAATCAAGGCCATGTTCTGAACAGAAGGCAAATATTTCAAATGACCTTCAGCTTTTAGCTTCTCTTTCTCCTGAGCAGCTTGCAGTTCAAAATTCTCTTTGTTTTTTGCCTCTATTTCTTCTAGTTTTCGTCTCTGTTCTTCTTTCTTCTTCCTTCTCTTCTCCTTCCTTTTCTCTCTCTTGGCAGCCAAAGCCAGCCTCCGGCTTTCTTCCCTTAGCTGCAAGTCAAGCACAGAACAGTTCTGACAAGGTTCCCCAGGCACCTCAAGCAGTGCTGATGCCTAGAATCTGCATTTTGGACTAAGATTATTTACAAACCAGAAGCTCAGTTCTCTCCCAGACATATCTTGGATGTATTCTCTTAGTCTAAAGAGGAGCGAGCAATCTGCTAACAGGTTGGTGCAGAAACAGAGGACAGGCACCACAGAAAACTAAGCCACAGGCTTCCAAGGAGCATTTTCAGGATTCCTGGTGTAACCCTGTGTGTCTCAGTGCACTCCAAACACCACCCACCTCCCTTCCAGAGATTAGAAGATGAAAGGGTTTCAGCTGGCTTGAAGATAAAGCCTCTGCTCATCAGACTTGCACTTTGTTTTTTTCACCCCTACTATAGCACTCTGATTTCTAGTAACATTATTAAAAGATTTAACACACAAACCAGTATTTAGAGCCCAAATTCACAACCCAATGACTGGGAAATGCCCATCTACCAGGCACTTGCCAAAATGATCCTCAGAAAACCTACTTTTTGTACAGTAGTATTCCAGAAGAAATAGTTAGGAGAGCTTCTTGAGACAATTTCTCCAAATAATGGGTCCAAAAGTTCAAAGATGACCTGAGCAACAAAGGTGCCCAGCTCTAGACACTCCAGTCATGGTAACTCCACATACTACTACACTTCTAATACCTACTTTCACCAATCTCAGAATCTTGAAGGCACACAAAATTAGAATTTTCTGATCAAAGAAAACTTCCAGCTCCATCCCCTTCCAACTTGCCTTCTCCAAGTCCAGTTCTTCTAGAAGAATGCTTGCATTTTTGTTGGCTTCAGCAGCCTGTCTATCTTTGGCTTGAACAATTGATTCCATGCACAGGTGGCACTTCTTCAGCATCTCCTGGAACAATAAAACACACCAAATCTGTTTGAAAAAGTAACCCTGCAGGGTTCTGAGGCTGTATGATCTCAAGCTCACATTGGTAAATTAGCAACTGGTGCATTACTTGTGCAGGACTTCAAATGCCCACCGGTTTGAGGAGGGCAGATCGAGACTGGAGATTAAGAAGAAATTGAGAGTGAGGGTGAGGAGACATGGAACAGGTTGCCCAGGGAGGTTGTGGATGCCCCCTCCCTGGAGACGCTCAAGGCCAGGCTGAATGAGACCTTGAGCAACTTGGGCTAGTGGGAGGTGTCCCTGCCCAGGGCAGGAGGTTGGAACTGGATGATTTTTAAGGTATCTTCCAACCTGACCCATTCTCTGAATCTAGAAGGTTCTCTTCATACCCAAATGGAAATAAACCAAACAAAACTGAAGCTCCACAAGGAAGAGTAGCAGCTCAGTTAATACATTACAAGAAACCACTTTGCTGGCAATTCTATTTTGTCTTCTTTCTGACAGAGCCATTTTTACAGGATGGTGACTTCTCACACTTCAGCTCACACTCCCTTAAGCAGACATTCACTGTTACCTCCACCTCACTGCCAAAGCTGTCACATACAGCAAGCTTGCTCAACAGGGAGGAAATGCAGAGCAGAGCAACTGGGAGAACAGCTGAAAACCATCATGGATAACCAGTCCCATCCCCTTCACTACCCTTCTCACAGCACTGAGGTGCACAAAGCTGCTGCAGCCACAGGCTCCCATTTTTGCAGTGTTCTTTCTGAACATTTCCAGTGGGACCCGTTGTTGGGCTGCAATCTGGTGCAGCAGGAAGCTGAAGAGCACTCACAAGAGGGACTCTAGGGTTGAGTCAGAGCACTGCTGCTCCTCCAACTACCTCTCCTTTCTCACAGCCTCACCTTGTCAGTGATGGTGGCGATGTACCTCATGCACTCCGAGTCTGATGGGAACTGGTTCACTTCCTTCACGAGGTAACGCACCACCTTGACATGACCCTGGCAAAGACATTCCAAGGAGCATCTTTCATCAAGCCAGCTGCTTCTGGCTTGATAAAAACTCACTTTATTCCAAGCACTTGGTGCAAAATACTTATTTTATTTTTTAACTGCCTTGAGCAACCTGCTCTAGCAGGAGGTGTCTCTGTCCATGGCAGGAGGGTTGAACTTAAAGGATCCCCAAGGTCCCTTCCAACCCAAACCAGTCTATGAATTTAAGACCAAAGCTGAACTGGATGTTTACCTTTCGAAAGGCTGCCATAAGAGGAGTAATTTTCCTGTTATCAGCAGCATCTACATCAGCTCCAGCTTGAACTAGCAGTTGGACAACATCTAGATGGCCCCCATTTGCTGCCAGCCACAGTGGAGTATTGCCCTTCTTGTTCCGCACGTCAATGTGAGCTCCTCTACAAAACAAAGAGGTTCAGTCAGAGCTCAAGGCCAGGTTTTCACTCCATGAATCAACAGGACAACAGCAGAAGCACCAGAGGGAAAATTTCCATACACATTTTTCCCATCAAACACCTGATTTCAGCTTCCAAAACTCTATTTTGGTTTCTTCTAATGTTTTTGTTTCTTCTGATGTTGTCAAGAGCTTCATCTCAGCCTAAGAACATTTTTAATACTAAATCATGCTCTTTGTCAGCTGTCTCTGAAGCTTCCCCAATGACTTCAGTAACTCCCATCCATCAGAACACCATCAGCACACTCTCTTCTCCATTAGCTCACCCAGAACAGCCTACAACATCTCGAGTGCAAGCCAGCAAACCAGTGCTGCTGCTCAGAAAACACCCGCAGAGCTCCTCAGGAAAACAGAATTACAATGGATGTGCATCCTGAGCAATAAAAAAAAAAAAAGAAACTATCCAGATGTAGGTTTTGTGAGTGACTGCTGTCCTTGAAGGACTTCAGACTACCACCCAAAGCAGCTGCTGGTAGGATGATGGAGCAGCAGTGTATATTTGGAACGATGAAGCTAAGCAAGGCCAGATTCGGGCTGCTTTTCCCCAGGCAGCACACTTGCAGACAGTACCTGCTGATGAGCAGCTCACAGAACTTGTAGTGCCCTTTGTCTGCTGCAATGGTTAAAGCTGTATCTCTTGAGGAAGGGACTGGAGGAGCATTTACATCAGCACCTTTGTCCAGCAGAACTCTGCCCACTTCTGCATAGCCACCAGAAGCTGCTTCCATTAGCGGTGTGAGACCAGTCTAGGAGAAGCAAAGAGGGAAAAACCAAGCAGTGAGTTAGGGGTGGGAGGTGGCTTTCACTTGAGAGCCAGGATTTATTTCAGCTTCCAGCAACATTTGTAGTTCTGGGCTACAGATAACCTGGCCAGTTTCATACCAATGTTCTGAAGGTGAATCCATCTTCAGCTGGCCCAAGAGGAGCTCTCAGCAGCACCAAGCGCACCAAATGCCCACAGTGTTACACAGATGGTGCAAACCACAGTTCCTCCCTTTTCTAGGAGATCCTACAAAGCCAACATGCAGAAAGCAGCTGGCTAGGGCAAGGGGACAGCTTTAGCCAGAAGAAACCTAGCACCAATCAGCATTATTTGAGTGCTTTTGAGCTCCTCTGGGGCAAGCATTAAGTACAGTGGCAAAGGAGAAGAGAGTGCTGCATTTCTAGGTCTCTTCTCCTCTCCCCTTCAATGCTGTAGTCATTTTCCTAGTGACCAGCCTTTCCTGGAGGTCAGGAACAATTTTCCTTGTTGCAAGAGCAGTCAGGGATTGGAACAGGCTGCCCAGGGAGGTAGTGGAGTCCCCATCCCTGAAGGTGTTCAGGACACATCTGGACATGGCTTGATGGTCACGTGGCGTTTCAGCTCTGCAGCAGCATTGCGGATGTGAGCAGTTGGTCAGGCAGAAGAGACCAAACCATGAACAAACCCAGACTGGTTCTCAATGCATTAAAGTCTTCCCTTTTTATTCATGTAATGCACTGCTACTCTTATGCTTGTAAGCATCTGAAGATTAATTAAGGGTTCAGAAGAAACACTTTTTTTTTTTTTTTAACTACACTATTTGGTTCAGTTCAGTCAACTGAGCTACAGAAGTCTTGCACAGAGGGTAAGAAAATCACCAGATGACCACAGAAGTGGTGACTGCCAAGCCTCTCTTTTTGGAGCCTTACTCAGCCCTTTGTTCTTACCTTAGCTCTGTGTTCCACGTTAGCTTTTCTATCAAGCAGCAAGCTGACCACTTCAGTTCTCCCTTGGAAGCAGGCCAGAGTCAGTGCTGTATTCCTGTTGGTCTCTATCTGGGCATTGATGTCAGAGCCCATGTCCAGCAGCAGCTTGACAGCAGCCGTGTGCCCATTCATGGCTGCCAGCATTAAGGGGGAAATGCCCAATTTGCTGCCAGTTCTGCAACAGAACAAAAGAAAACTCAAACCCCTCTTTCAAATCACATTTCTGAAGTGACTTTAACAAAACTAGTGAAGGCAGAGCAATTATCCAAGACCCAAAAAAATCAGCTAAGCAGTGCCTGCTGCTGAAGGCCAGGAGAGGTTCTCCATAGCAGTGCTTAGGAGAAATACTCCTCAGAGATCTCTGTGTGGTACTTTTTAATTGCTGTAAATTTAAAGGCATCTCTTATGAGGAGCAGAACTTCTGCTTGGACTTGGTTTGTGCAGTACACAGCTGAGCTGTTTTCTGCCTCCCAAAAAGGTAGGGAAAAAAGCTATTTACTATTTCCCACGTGATGCAAAAGCATCAGGGATGTGCAAATACGTGGGAAAAGCTTTCCTGAGAGTACAGAGGGAAAACAGAAGGAAAAAAAACACACTTCATGTAAGCTAGAGATAACTTCAGTCCAGCAGCCAACCAGAACAGAAAAAGATATTTCTCTCTGACAAAGAAAACTGTATGAGATGGAAAAGTAGTTAACAAAACACAGAGAGGGAGATGGAAGCTGAAAGAGCACTGGAAACAGTCAAAATCTTTCATCTCTACCTTAAGGGGGAAGAATCCTACTGCAAATTAATTCATTGTTTGTGATCACATCATGATACTACAATTTGCTCCACATCACTGTCAAAAAAGTCCTTCTGGAAAGGGTAAAAACCAAGAAGACTCCAAAAGCCAAGAGAGAAGGGGTGAAAAGGGAACTTGCCTGGAATTTATTTCTGCCCCAGCATTGAGCAGAATCTTGATAATGTTGACGTAGCCACCAGAAGCGGCGAGGCTCAGGGGTGTGTAATCAGAAACATTCCTGTGCTCTTTGTTTGCCCCTCGAGCTAGCAGCAGCTCCACCACCTGCAGTGTTGGAAGAAATAACATCTGTTTTGTTTTGTTTTTTTTTTTTCCCCTCCTGAACTTGTAAATCTACCCAGGGCAAATGCTTCTAAAGCCTAAATATAAATAGACCACTGACATCTTCCAATCTAAGGAAGTGATTACCCTCAGTTGCTGCCCTATGCTCCTCACCTCTATGCACTGATCAGGCTGCAGGTCCTTGAAAGCCTTTAAAATGAGTTATGACTGTTCATGCTTAAACCATTCATACCAAATTGAGTAACAGCAAGACTGTAGATCTCATCTCCTGCACCTTTAAGGACTGCTAAACCCAGAGAACACTTTTAACAGGGCATACAAAGCACTCTTGCTTCTTGTTTTCTCCCATTTTGATGCTCCAGCTAAAACCCCATCCTCAGACTAAAGCTGTGGAGCCAACAAGCAGCAGTTGCCTGCTCTCCTCTTCTGTTTTCCATCACCACACCAGTGTACAGACTGTGCACAGAGATCCAATGCCTGCCCCATCACACAAATCCACATTTGCATCCCCTGATGGTTTCTCCTGTGCATTACCTAAACACCACAAGTGCCTCTTGCACAATCCCTTCCTTACAGATTCATTTTCAAGTCAAACAGTTCACAACTTCCCAAATCCTACAGGAAGTCTGCTTTCTGGAATGGAGTTTCTGCAGAACACTTGACAAGAAACTAAACTGTCTAGCAATCAAAGTGAGCACTCAGCTGAAAAGCCACTCTGTCAGCTTCACTTTAAATTTGCTCCACTTTCAGCTTTTAAGTGTCAAACCTGTTTAGATCAGACTCACACAGCTGAGAGCAAGAGAATGTCATCACTAAGCCCTCAGCCTCTGAAATCTGGATGGCACTCAAAACAGGCCAGAGGAGCTCTAAGTTTTGTCTAGGGAAGTCATCACTTTTTAAATGCCACTGTGGGAGTGGGAGAGGTGTCTCCAGCCTTGTTCATTTCCAGATGGCCACAGTGAGAGGTGCTCCCTGCACCAGATTGTGCAGCTTCCACTGTGGCTTTTGCAAAGCAATAGGAGAATGAGATACTTGAGATTTGGTAGGAAAAAGTCAAACCTCAGCTTCCATAAGAAGTCACAGAAGTCAGTATTTCACAGAAGACAAAAGAACCTCTTCCCTGAACCTGCTTTTGATCAGAAAAACGGGGTTTGTGGCTTAGGGAGAGGCACTGGGGTCAGCTGCAGTTCTCTCATATCCTGTGGCCCATGAGAAAACCCTCCTGGCTCACACAGGGAACTGACTTACGTCTTCACTCCAGTTTCTCACCAAGACCCCTCATCATATCAACATCAAATTGTGCTGATAAAGGCCCCAGCATGAGCCACTAATGATCACAGTCATGAGATCATCTGCACAGCTCTGGTCCAGCTTTTACCAGTAGAAAAAGAGATTTTTGTAAGAGATGCTGCAATGTGTAACTTAAGAGTGCAGCTCTTTACAGCCTGTTCTCAATCAGCCCAGCACTGAAGTCACTGTGACTCCTCCGGACAATGGCTTTGGCCTCCTGACACAAGATGTCATCTACACACTGCTTCTGAAGACTCAAGTTTTACTTCACCTCTTGCCTCCCTCCTGAGCAAGCCAGAGACAAGGGAGTGTCCTTGGTTCTCTCTGACTGGGCTTCAATGTCAGCTCCATTATCCAGCAGGATCTCAACCACTCCTACGTGCCCAGCTGTGGCAGCCAAGATCAGCGGAGTGAAGCCTGCAACGAGAGAGGACATCTGCAGAGTCCACAGCCACAGCAGGCAAACCACCTGCACAGCCCCACAAAGCCTGTGCATGTCTTTAGTGGCACACACTGGAGGGGCTGCACTCCCACACGTACCTTTCTTGTCCCTGTGCTCAATGTTGGCTCCTCTCTCCAGCAGGGTCTGCACCAGCTCTTCGTGGCCACCAGCACAAGCAAGAGTCAAAGCTGTGTCATGGTTACTCTCAGTCTGAAAGAGACATTACACACACAAGGTTAACACCTCCTTTTTCCAGTAGCTCTATGCTGCACTGCAGATTAGTCTAGGTATAATTGGTCATAGATTCATAGAATGGGCTGGGTTGGAAGGGTCCTTAAAGATCATCCAGTTCTAATCCCCTGCCATGGGCAGGGACACCTCCCACTAGTACAGGCTGCTCAAAGACTCATCCAACCTGGCTTTCGACACCTCCAG
The DNA here is from genome assembly GCA_013399055.1 of Ramphastos sulfuratus. NCBI lineage: Eukaryota > Metazoa > Chordata > Aves > Piciformes > Ramphastidae > Ramphastos > Ramphastos sulfuratus. Next base: position 75,247 of record WBNM01027991.1, on the reverse strand, counting down.
GGAGGGGGCACCCGCAGCCTCCCTGGGCAACCTGTTCCAGTGTCTCCCCACCCTCACTGTCAAGAATTTCTTCCTAATCTCCAGTCTCAATCTGTCCTCCTCAAGACTTCAATCCATTGCCCCTCATCCTGTCACTACAAGCCCTTGTAAGGAAGTCCCTTCAGGACCTTTTCTTGCTCAGAGAGAGCACCAAGGAAAGTGGGTTGCAGCTCTCTGGGGAGTTGTCCAGGCTTTCCAAAAGCAGCAGATCCAGTCTCTGGAAACATACAACCCTCCTCCCCCACCCCCATCTCACAGCAGAGCTGCTTGTGCCTGCTGAATTATTCAGGGTGCAGAAGCTAAGTAGCCTGAGGACTGAGTGCTGCCAGCTTACCTGGGCATCGATATCTATAGCAGGGTACATTGGGAGCATGGCTGAAGGAGAAATGATGGGACTCGGAGTTGGCGTCTGAGGTTGGGAGACAGAAGTTGCAATGCTGTGGGTAGGAGTGTTTGACATTGCAGATGCTCTTCCACTCACTGCTGTTGGACAGAAGAACCACACTTAGTAAAAGAATAGCATTGGGCTTCACAAGCTGCAGGTGACAGCAAATGGACAGTGGGACACAGCTCCCACCGACAGACAGAGCTCCCCCAAAGCCTTGTTTGCCACCAATACAAAAATTTCCACATGTTTAAACCCAATCTTTGAACCTTTTCACTCTGAATTTACCAACTATCAAAGAGGTGAACTGCATCAGGTGAAGGAAAAAAGGTGAAGTGAACCATTGGCATGTTTGCTGGGAGCCCACCACGACAAAACCACCACAGATTTTATTGCTTTCAAACAAAAGGTCTTTTTGCTTACACAGGAGCCATTGTTTGGCCCAGGAGTTCCATATCTTCTGCAGAACAAATCCAATCAATGGGATCTAAGCAATTTGTCTTCGAACACTTTTAAATTTTTTTTTATCTGAGAATGTTTAAAAATCAATTTCTGCCCAACCTTCACCCTCCCACCCCCTTGGCCCCCATCAAGGTAACAACAAAGCAACAGTGTCAGGATGCTCAGACGGCAGAATTGGTTGAAACCAGAGAAGTGGAAGCCTCTTAACAGTCATTTTGCAGACACTTTGGTGAAGGTTGTTAGGATAAGCAAAAGGAAATGTCATTTTACAGCTGCTGACAGTATATTGACATGACACAAAAGAGCCCTCACTGCACAGAGCCAACTGCAATCTGAAACAGCCTTCAGGGGAAAAGCTTTGGAAGGGTTGCCCCTAAAAGAACTTCAAGTTTTTTTCTCTGCCTTTTCCCCAGGTTGTTGCCAGGTGTGCTGAGCAGAGGAGGCAGCACTTGCATGCTTCTGTCACCTTCAACTGCAAACTGAAAAAGAAATGCAGCTCCCACAAATTGTCACATTACCAGAGTCACCTCACGGAACATCCATATAATGCTCCTGCACCCCACCCCTTCACCTCAAGTTCTCAAGGCCTGCTCAGTTTCCAAGCAGGTTTAATCATCAGCCACATCCCTAATTGCCAGCTACTGATAATCAGCTTCTAAATTTCATTGGAAGTGTGCAGTTCTTCAACAGGTGCCACAAAGATTGTACCCCCAACATGCCAATCGCTGAACTCCTCTGCAAGGCAGCTGTGAGGTTTTTTTAAACCCATCACCAATTTAGCTTCTGCAATTTATATACCAAATCCCAGCAAAAAGCAGCTAAGAAATGTCACTGAGAGGAAAAAAAAAAAAAAGAACCACCCCCAACTTAGTCCATGATAAGTAAGATGAACTTGAGATTTAAATCAGGATGCCAACTGCCTTGATCTTGATGTATCTGATGAGACAAATCACACATTATGGATTTAAAAGAAACACAGAGAAACTAAGCCAAAATACTCTCCACAAAGTCAAAAATTGGCCTGAAGTAGTTCTGTGCAGAGGAGAACTAAACAAAGCTCAGCAAGCAGTGGAACATCTCATTTAAACTTGGCTCATTCCTTATTCTGACTATAAATTAGAGAGAGAACCCCAAACCCACAAATACAGAAGGAGAAGTTGCCAGTTTCAGCTCCTGCTCTTCTTTAAGGTCAAAACACCTCACTTTGGACAACTGTTGTATTTACCTCCTGGCTGTAACGTCAACCACCATAAAGCAGGAATGGAATATAAAGGCTGAAGGTTCTCACATCTAGTGCAGAAGAACCCACTCAAGCTGGTAGAATGGACTGGAAGCTAACTCCCAGGATACAAAACATGAGCATCAGAAGAATCCACACATGGACAACGTTAACCCTGCTGCAGTACTTTCAAGCAGTTGCTGTGGCCCCAAGACGGGGGCTAAGGAGCATCTACCTGTGTCACAGGAGGCACTACTGCAGCTCGAAATCAATTAAAATCAAAGTAACCAGGGAGGGCTTCTTTCAGGTCAAGTCTGGCTTTTATACCAGTGGTGTTATAGGGAGGAAACCAAAGCAAAGCAAACCCCCAAGAGCAATGGTTAAAAGCCACCACCCCTCTCTTCCCCAGGAAGAAAACCTTTATTGCATGAGCCAGAACTCAGAGCTTGGCAGCCTACTAGCAGAGAAAAGTGCATGCTGACTTGTAGGCCACATCTCAAATGCATTTCAGCAGTAATCCACCACCAGATCTCCTTCCTGTCCCTGCAGCACCTTTCCCTGAGCCATTCTGAAGGGCAATAACCTGCTTGGATGGATCTCACCACTACCAGTGCAGAGCTCAGCTCTGCAATCAGCATGCCAAGGGCAATGAATGGAATCTTCAGTGTCCAAACAGAGCTATGGAATGTTTTTAATACGCCAAAAGGTTCCCTGAGCAGTGAGAAGGGGAACCAAGTAGCTTGATGTCCAGTCTAGGTTTATCCTTCCCTCTACTCTAATGGACCATGGGCAAACTTGACTCCCAGTCTGTACTTCGACATGAAAAGATCATGACTTGATGTCTGGGATAACAAAGTCTACACAGCTACTTCCCTAGTGGGATATTTTAGTATATCCATGCCTTGCTGTAGGACCAGCTACCAGGCTCCATCATCTCAAAGCAAAGCCAGGCTTCTCTGTCAAAATACATCACCCCCAGCACCACCTTTTACATTTTCCTGGATATCAGCCAGCCAGGTTTGTGCTGCCTGATAGCAGCACCTTAGCTGCTCTTAGCACTGACTTATTTTTGGACATCTCAACTTAATAATATACACACTGCCAGCTGCTGCCTTCTCCCCCATGCCCAACAGCCTCGCCACCCAGAGCAACACTTGGCTTGCAAAAGCAGCCCCAGCACCCAGGGAGGAAAGAAGAGAGACAAGCAGACAAATTCCAAACCTGCAAACTAACACAAGCTACCTAACACTTGAGCCAAGGGGCTTTGCTTCTCCTTCCTGATCTATCTACACGCTCTGAATCCAAAAGGTGTGTCTGGAAAAACATCTGACTTGTGAAAGGAATCTGGCATGCCTCAAGTTTGCTGCTTCCTTACATACTTTGTAATTCCACTGGGTGCAAGGTGTTAAGAGAACCCAAGCATTTCCACAAGCCCCTTTCAGCTTCGTGGTGACCATCATGTGGGCACAGCATGCTCTGATGCATTCTTCCCTTATCTCCTGCAGCTGTACAAGGGAACTGTTTCCCTTACTCTGCAAGCAGCCAACAGGAAGGCCTGAAAAAACATCTCCAAAACGTCACCAAAAGTATCTTAGACATTGCAGCTTTCTCCACCTTGTTCCAAGCCCATTGAACAGGCTTGTTCCACAGCAGTTTCTCCTCCTCTGCCCCAATCTGTGGTATCTGAAGTGACTCAAAGCCATGTTCCTGCACACATGCTCCAGACCAACACAACACTCTCCAGATGCAGAACATGCCTTGGGTGACAAGAGTTACGTTTTCAAGTTGAATACAAACACACAGCCTTGCTTCTGGGTGCTACCAGCTCCATGGATGAAGCTTGGCAACCACATCACACCTAGAGCTGGGATGATTCTAGTCTGAAAGGTCACAGGTTCAGGCTCACACAATCCCACCTGTCTAGCAAGAGGTGGAAGTCTCTTAACATACCAATGCCTAAAAGCATTTAATATCCCTTTACAAGAGCTTCCAGCAAGTAGCTGTGTTACACCAGCACAGTAAAATTTGCAGCCTCAGTTTACTGAGTCACAAGTGGCCCAAAAGCTCCTGATGGGTCACGAGTGGGCCAAAAGCTCCTGATTTCACTGTGCTGCTGGCATACTACAGCTATTTTTGTCAGTATTAGGTTTCTGTGAAGAACTCACAGTCCATGAATGGACTTCCTTCCATACTGATTTTTTTCAGTTCTCATTCAAACTGTCTCATCCCACAAGGTGGCTTCCAGGAATTCTCCTCATGGAAGTGCTTCAAGGTTCCTGAAGTTCTTTGTGAGACTGTTACTGGACATCAGCATTTGAATGGTTCCTACTTTAAAACAAAAAAAAACGACAAACTTTGCTGGACTTTCTCAAATATGTCCAGAGGCCACAAAAATGATCCAACCACTGCTGTGAGGCCATGCTGAGAAAGTTGGGGTTGTTGAGCATGGAGAAGAGAAGGCTCCAGGGAGACCTTCTGGTGGCTTTTCAGTGCTTAAAAGGGGCCAATCAAAACCCGGGAATAGACTTTTGAGCAGGGCCTGTTGTGACAGGACAAGGGGTGATGGTCAGAACTCAAAGAAGGAGATTTGGACTGGAGAGAAAGGAGAACATTTCTATGCTGAGTGGGTGAGAGCCCGGACCTGGCTGCCCAGACAGGTGGGAGATGCCCCATGCCTGGAACTGTTTCAGGTCAGGTTGTACAGGGCTCTGAACAACTTGGTCACTTGGTCTAGTTACAAATGTTCCTGCTGACTGCAGGGGGTTGGACTAGACCTTTAAAGGTCCCTTCCAGATCACAAGCATCCTGTGATTCTGCGACTTCACACCTCATTCCCAACTGCAAGTGCGCATGCACATACTGGGACAACTGGCATTGAGCAGCACAAAAACGCTCACTCAGCTGCACAAGGGCAGTACCTGAGCTTCCCAAAGGACATGCATGAGAACCCGTCTGTGTGGCACATGAGCTAGACCACAGGTTCTCAAGATGCTATCCACAGATAAGCACCTAACAACTGATCTGACTCCAAGTTCAAGCTCACAAGGAGTCAAGAACTCTCCCTATCCCATCCTTTGCTGGTGTGACTCCTACAGAAGAAACCTTCACCATCAGTGCAAGATGAGCCAAACTTTTATCTGCCTTTTCAGGCATGTATTTTAAACAACCACCGCTGCTATCTTTAACCACTGCCATCTCTTCTGCTCGCTCTCCACCATTACTACACAGTAACTCCTGCAAGAGGCCCAGCTCCACAGCTCTGGCCTAAAACTGGGAGAGCTGCCTTGCCTCCAGCACACACTCCTCACCCCGGCATGCTTCAAACACCACATTAAACAAGCCTTTTCAAACTGAAACTTCATCAGCTTCACCAAGAGCACCTCAGGCAGGTTTGGAGTGACATGATCTTTTTTAACACCATGTCCTAACAGTTAATCTGTGCTCAGCTGAATGTTCAGGAGTCTTTCAGCAACTGCTTCATGGTGGAAAGGGGATTAAGTGCAAGCGAAGCAGGTGTGAAGGGAAGCAGCACTAACAACCCACATTGCCTGCAGTACTAAAATTCAGAGATACATGGAATGGGTTGGGTTGGGTTGGAAGGGATCTCCGAGATCATCCAGTTCCAATCTCGTGTCATGGGCAGGGGCACTTCCCACTAGCCCAGCTTGCTCAAGGCCTCATCCAACCTGGCCTTGAACACCTCCAGGCAGGGGGCACCCCCAATCTTCCTGGGCAACCTGTGCCAGTGTCTCCCCATCCTCACTGTCAAGAATTTCTTCCTCATCTCATCTCAATCTGCCCTCCTCAAGCTCCAGGCTATTGTCCCTTATCCTAGCTCTTGTCAAAAGTGCCTCTCCAGCTTTCTTGTAGGCCCCCTTCAAATACATTCAGGAAGCCTCTAGGTTCATTCTTTTATTTCATTCCCTGAAGCCTTAAAGCACTAGATGAAGAATGCTGCAAAACAATTAAGAAGAATTTGGTAAAGCTAAATTTGGGTCTCACTGGCAAAGCAGCTGTTTTTGTGAGCAGACATTTAAAAAAGTCATTGGATTCTCATCTTTCTCACCCCAAACAGAACTAAAAAAAAAAAACAGCTAAGAGATTGGAATTATCTCCCAAGGGACGCACTGGGTTCCCTTCACTGGGCAGATTTAGACTCAGCTTGACAGGGTGCTGGGCCAGCTCATTTCCACTGGACTGTTACCTAGAAATGCTGGACCAGATGAGCCTTGGGGTCCCTTCCAACCTGGCATTCTGTAGTTCCAGTAGCTAGACTACTCAAAGCCAGCTCATTCAGAAGACAAGCTTAGAGGTTCCTTACATACGACAAGTTTGATGTGGTGTTAGGGCTGCCCAAAGCCTGTTCTCCAAGCCACTCCCAGCTGGCCCCATGTACTAACCAGTGCAATCCAGATCATAGGATGGTTTTGGTTGGTGGAAAAGACCTACCAGATCATCAGGTCCAACTGTTCTCCAACCCTACCAAGGCTGGTGCTAAACCATGTCACTCAGCAGCACATCTCTGCCTCTTTGAAACACCTCCAGGGATGGAGATTCAAAAATCTCCCTAGTGAGCCCACTCCAGTGTTTGAGAACCCTTTGAGTGAAGAAGTTTCTTCTAATGCCCAGCCTAAGATGTCATTCCTGAGCTACAAACAGATCAAAATGAAACTGCCAGACCCTAGCACACACACCCCCAGGCTATGAAAGAGTTACCAAGGCCACTTCTGACATACCAACCTGACCAACAGTTAGCTCGACAAAAAAGGCAAGGCAGCCCTGCAAATCGAAAAGTTAAAGCTCTGCTTTGCGCACCGCTAAAGGCAGGGAGCAGGAGGCTGCTGGCACTTGCTGTTAAGCTGGCAGGATACACAAACACACAGACACAGAAGTGGACATCCCCTCGACTGGGCAAGCAAATATTATACCTGCTCATAGCAATGTAAACCCACCTGCCATGATGTCATCCAGCGTGTCATTGAGCGTCTGAGCAGGGCTGGCTACCATTAACCCTTGCTGTGTTTCTGTCAGTATTCCTTGCCCCAGCCCTGCTAGTTGTGCTTGGCCCAGCACTGGCTGTCCAACTATTACACCTTGCAGGTCTGTAAGATTTGCGATGGACCCTGCAGGTAAGGAACCTGCTGCCAGAGGCAGAGCTTGTGGCATGGCCAGAGGCTGAATTGGTGCAAAACCCGTCTGCGCAGCAGCTTGCTGGGGGTCATCTTTGAGCAAGATGGGGTCCACTTGCTGCAATCGTGCATAGTCTCCCTCTGAGAGTTGCTCTCCTACCCCAACGGGAGTCAGTAGTCCCAGGTGCTGGCAAGACTGCTGCTGCTGCTGGAGCTGAATCCTTTGCGCCTTTACCTCTAGATATTGCTTTTTCAGCTGCTGCTGAGTTTTCAGCTGTAACTCTCGCTCCACTTTCTGCAGTTCCTCCAAAATCTTTTGTTTCTTCTGGATTTGTTCCTCTCTGGTTTTGTTCAGCTCCTCAATCTTCTCTTTGGTGAGCTGGTCAGCGTGTGCCAATTCCAGGGACTGCAGCTGAGCGTTCTTCTCTATGGCTTCTTTTATCCTCTGCTCCAGCTCTGTCAACTTGCCCTGAGCCTCTTCTACAATGCTCTCTGGAGACTGATTGGTGATGTAACCCTGTACATCCTGGTTGTTTGCTGGCAAATGACTGCTGGACTTTTGTTTAGAAGCAGCTGTGTGAAAAAGAAACCCCCTCAGAACCAATGGAAGTGCATATGAATGGCATCCTCATTATAGAGCTACTGTTGGGATGCTAAATGGCCGGTTATGCACCAAGACACAGCACCCACAGAAGGTCAGCGTGTACTGCAAGGCCCTCCAAGAAAACCCTCTCCTCTGTTAGCAATTTGAACCCAGCAGTCAGGTTGCAATTTAACAGTGCAGCTCACTGCCCAGCCCAATCCAGAGGGCCCTGCCCTACGGTGACATTTTAAACTCCAACAATCGCTAAGCTTCTGCCAAATGAAGCCATTGTCTCGAGAGCCGCTGCTACCGGATAGATGGCAACACAAAAAGCAAGGATCTGCTGCCTCCGCACTTGATGGGTTGTGTCTGGTATGGTGTTAAGGCACAGGTGTGGTTACAGCCCTGAAAGCACAGCAAAAGTGATGCAAAAACCCCCGGAGGGCCAGGCGGCTCGCTCCAGGCCACCGCTCTGCTGAGCGCCTCGGCGCGTTCTAGACTCGCTAGGACTACTGAATCCTTTCACTACAGGCATCCAGCTTTGCTCAGTTGACAAACAGCTCTAGAACCCAGGCTAGGCATTTATCTTTAAGGTGATCTAACAGGGTATGTTTAGCCACTACATTTTTATCCAGAGCAGACAGGATTTGGTTTTGGTTTTTTTTTTTTTTTTTGTTTGGTTTTTGGTTTTGTTTTGCCTGTGTCAACACTCAGCTCTCTCTGCCCAGGCAAGGCAAATATTTCAGCCTTCCTGCAAGAATGAGTGATGGGACTCATTCGAATTCAGCTTTTATGAAGAAGTCCACAGTAACACAGCTGACAGGGTCTGCCATACCAGGTGGAGAAAGAACAATCAGTTAATTTTTGAAGGGCGAAAGGCAAATCAAAACTCAGGCTCTGAGGCAGTGGAGGTGCCCAGTTTCTTCCAGTCCTCCTCGCTGGGTTATTTCCAGAACAATACAAAGTGTACGCACAGGGTTAAATTTTATGACATGCAACGCCTGTATTTGCACTACTGCTGATCCTTGACCAAAAAAAAAAGTGAAAAAAAAAATATATACAAAAACTGGTTTTTGGAAGAGAATTCTTAAAAGTACAGAAAGTGTTAAAAGTGGTAAAAATAAGATGCAAAATTTAGTCCCAGGAGGACCTTCAATCCAATTAGTCCAACTTGCTCCTAAGGAAACGCCAGTTAGCAAATCAACTACCATGTGGAGATTAGCATTGGTTTTACAGCTTCCACCATCAAATTTCTAGAGGCTTCTGGGTGAGATTTTTGTTTTGGTTTGTTTTTTTGTTTTTTTTTGCATTAAGTCCAGACTAATCTCTATTTTAGCATCCTCACTTAGGCAGATTTCTTGACGCTTTATGGTTACAGGATGAGCGACACTTCGTGTCTGGCGGATAAGCAATCCTTCAAAAACCAAAAAAGGAATCAAAAAAATGAATCCATAAACACTCTTCATAGGAACTACTCTGCTACAAGTGCAACCCTCTATCTTCTGCCTAGGAAGGATATTGAGAAAAGAAGCTGCAGAGCTAAGACTGACCTTTATTTCTGATGGGAAGGGTTGTGGCGACATTAGCAGGGGGTTTGTCAGGCTCCTGGGGTGGGACGACCATGGGCAGCGCCTGCACTGGTACACGAGGAGCCTAAAATGTTGGATACTAACAGATTACTTTTCTCATACTCTGATCTAGTGATAATTCAATAGAAGGTAAACAAAACCTGTTAGAAAAGCAGACTTTCCATGGCTACTCATGACATTCATTAGGTTTTCAGGTGCTGAGGTCAATAATTAACAGCTGACCTCCAGCGACTTTGCATTTTCAACCTCAGCACAGTACAGAGCTATGCTACAGCAAAGCAAATACGAGTCACAATGGACTACAAATGCAGCTCTGAAGAGCCTGGTGAAAGCAGAGCTGCTCACTTGCTGGGGGTTTTCCACCCCTCCTCATCTTTTTTTTTTTTTTTTTGCACCAGTATTTTATAGAGCAGCAGGAAAGCACCATGGTGATGCTCGGAGCCTTCACCATTCTCACAACAGCTCACAGTCATTGTAAGTGTGTTCACCTCCAGCTCATTAAATGACAGGACTGACTTTTCTCTCATCTTTACACTCTTGAGGAAGCTGCTAAGAAGCAATGCACAAAAGCCCAACAAAGATTCAGCCCTTCAATCTTACCCTATTTAAATCATGGGATGGTGGGGTCAGCTGAGTAGCATCAGGTGGAGGAGCAGAAAGCAAGTTGTTTGGGTAATCTAGGAGGTAACAAACCACGCTGGTGTGACCACCTTTTGCTGCCTCTATTAACATTGTTGAGCCATCCTAGAGAGAGAAACATCTCAGTATGAGAAAAGAGCATCAGCAAAACAGGACAACACTGAGGCATTTTGGGAGACGTGACACAGTGTCTCTAAGACAAACAAGTATTTATCTCATCTGCACCCAAGTCCACATCTCACCTTAAAAAAATCCCCATTAGTACTTCTACTTTCTTCTTCAACAGTTACAACCTTATCATTAGAGCACAACCTTTATATCCCTGGTCACTAACAGCCCTGCACTCCTCCTACCTCCACCTTCCAGAACCATGGTGCTAAGCATGTCTGCTTGTGCAAGCAGCAGCTCTTGCATCTTTCTTCTATTTACATCAAGACTCCTTGGGCTAGTTGAGGAGAGCACAAAGGACCAAATTGCCTTGGGTACTGTTAATTCTAGGAGGAATGAAAGACCTCAGAGGAAACCCAAGTAGATGAGCAACCAACCTTCAATCTGTGTGTGGGATCAGCACCATGAGCTAGCAGTAACTCCACAACTGCCAGGTGACCTCCAGCACAGGCCAGTGACAATACTGTGTGATCGTTGTTAGCTGTGGTCCTATTCACATTTGCTCCTTCAAAAACAGGACAAAGATTACTTCAGACACAAACTTCCAATGGTTCTCTACCAAAAATGGCAAGAAGCGAGCATTTGTCTTCAACATTAAAACCTAGCTCTCCATGGCTGGAGAAATTCAGTCAACTACTGCTGGCATCAGAAGAGCATCTAAGGTGCCATGTGTCACAAAGTGAAAGGCGGCACCACCTGAATCACCAAAAAGGAGAATGCTCAAAGCTCCCTCAGAGCATGGAGACTTCCAGTGCTCACTGCTGCTGCTGCTCTCACTAGGAACTGGAGGCTGCAACATAACCACTTTTAGAAGCAGCTGCAGATGCCACTGATCTCACTAAAACCCAGGTGTGACCATTCCAGGCCTGGTTTGAGAATCAATCGTCTACCTGAGTTAAAAGTACTGGAAATAAAGCCAAGGAAATCACACGGGTACTGACATTCCTTAACTCTCAGTATCCCTAGCAGCAGGAAACCCAAAGCCTTTTCCCACTCTTCTTACCTTTGCTGATCAAGAACTGCACAGTGCAAACGTGACCTGCCCTCGCAGCTTTCATCAGAGGAGTTCTTCCACCTTCTGATTCATGCTCCTGGAGCAGATGGAGAGAGGGTTACAACTCAGAATTCCAAAGCAGCACATGTGACAGGATGCAATTCAGCCTTTTGTGGTTTTGAATGGAAAGACACCAGAGATGGGAGACCTTTTTTTAGTGTTCCACAAACTACAGATGTGACATCTGAACGGAGTTTATCTTGCAGACAGATGAAACTCTCTGCCTTTGGAGTGGGTTGAGACTCCTGGGCAAAAAGCAATCAAGCACATGGTGGGGATTTTAATTAAGCCAACTCTGTTCTGTCACAGAGTCATAGAATCTTTGCATTGGAAAAGACCTTAAAGATCACTGAGTGCAGTCATCAACTCAACACAACCATGGCCATTAAACCATGTCCTGAAGAGCCAAGTTTCTTGAGCACCTCCAATGATGGTGAATCCACCACCTCCTTTGGCAGCCTGTTCCAATCCTTGACCACTCCTGCAGTGAAGACATTTTTCCTAATCTCCAACCTAACTCTCCCCTTAATGTCAATTTTGGACACCACAGTGGTGTACGAGCTCACCAAAACTAAAAAAAAAAAAAAAAAAAAAAAAAAATCAATCTACTTCCATCATCTGAATTCCATTCTGGCACACCAAGAGATGACAGCAGAGCAGAGTTATACATTATGTGCTTCATAAGGAACAGGACCAGACTGCAGGTTCTAACCCATAAGCAGCTCAACAATCCAAAGCTGAGTGGTACTCGAGATTACACATGACAGGAACAAAATCCTCCATTTCTTTTTCGTACAAGCAACCTTGAATGGCTTGGAAATGCTTCAAAGACCAATCACCAGAGTACTGCAACCAACCTAAGCATCTCCAGGTAATTAAACAGCCCTAAATCCATTAGAAAAGCATCTCCAATCCTCACTCAGCTGAAAGTAAAAGCCTAAAACATAACCTGACTCCAACCCTAAGAGTTAACAGCAAACTCACCCAGTTTCCAACAATGAGCATAGGACCAAAAATAAGATGTTTATCATTTTGTCTGCTAATGAAATGCTTTTGGAGAGGTGGGGACTTACCAGATCTGCCCCTGCCTGCAGCAGGACATCTGCCACATCAGTGTGGCCATTCTCACAGGCATAGGTCAGCGCAGTGTCCCCCGTGGCTGTTGTCGCATGCACGTTGGCCCCTGGAGCAGTAAGGAGCAAGTAAGCTTAGTGAAGGTCCTTACAGAAACCATGCAAGTCCCCTCAGATTCTCTACAGATCAGGCAGCCAATTTTTAACCTCCCCCTTCCAACCCAATATTCATTAACTTCACAACTTAATCTTACTCTAAATAAATTTGAAGTTTGGTCCCAAGTAACTTCATCCTCAAGAGCTATAGAATGGCTTAGGTTGGAAGGGACCTTACAGTTCATCTACTCCAATCTCCCTGCCACAGGAGGTCCAAGTAGTAAATTGCTTAAGGTCCCACAAACCTTTGCAGTCAGTTTCAAGCCACTGCTAATGAAAATGTTGTGAATATGGTGAGGAGGAGGGAGGAAAAGAAGAGAGATTTCTCTCTTAAGGTCACATGAAGTCTCCACAAAACTATTAACAAAAAAAAAAAAAAAATCACTCCATACCTGCAGCTAATAAATATTTAACCAGCTCCAAGTGACCCTCTTGAGCAGCCTCCATCAAAGGTGTGGAACAACCAAGCTCTATGTCAGCTCCTGCTTTAATTAGAAAATCAGCCACCTCCAAGAAGCCTCCGCAGCATGCCAGAGTCAGTGCCGTTTCCTGTGTCTCCTCCGTCTGAGCGTTGATGTTTGCTCCTTCAAAGCAAGCACCAAACCCACACTCATCAGACAAGCAGCCTCAGCAGACCTCTTGATGCACAAGGTAGCTTCTTTTTTCCCCATCTCATGTTTAGAGCTGCAGGGATTTTCTTCCAAATCTTCAAACCAGAAGATTTCAACTTGACTTAAGTGCTTTGAAACCTCCTCTAAGGGACCCAAAGCGCTTTTCAACAGCTTTCCAGCAGTAGCATCACCTCAAGAGTGAACATGTGGCTAGCTTACACCCTGCACAAAGGTGGAACCCACATGCTCACTGCTCAATGGCTGGCTGGAAGATGCCAACCTGCTCTGAATTGCAATTCAGCATCATCACTTACAAAGAATGGTTTGGATTGGAAAGGACTTTTGAAGTTCACCCAGTCCAATACCCCTGGCAGTCAGCAGGAACACCCTCAACTAGAGGAGGTTGATCAAAGCCCCAAACAACCTGACCTGGAATGGTCCTAGGGATGGGGCATCTCTCCCACCTCTCTGGGCTTCCCATCCTATAGCTTCAAACCTTCACCCTTTGTCCTGTCACAGCAGGTCCTGCTAAAATGTCCATCCCCACCTTTCCCATAGGCTTCCTGTAGGCTGCAGTAAGGTCTCTGGGGGAGCAAAGGAGACTTTGCTAACAAACCAACCCAGCTGCTCAAAAAGGAGTTCAGAAGATGAAGGAGGAAACAAAAAGTTGCAGTAACCCAGCTTTTACCCTCACACCCCAAGCTGCCTACTGGATTAAAGCCCATGGGATACAGTGTAGCAGTTACCTTGACCAAGTAAGAGTGCCACCATCTCCTCATGCCCTTCTCTGGCTGCCTCCATCAGTGGTGTGTATCCTTCATCGTTTACCTCTTCCAGGTTGGCTCCTCGTTCAATGAGCAAAGCTGCCAGCTCCACGTGCCCACCACACGCTGCCAACGTCAGTGGAGACTCAAAAGAGTCAGCAGGCATGTTCACCTGAGCTCCACTGTCAAGAAGCAACCTTGCTACCTCCACATGGCCATCCTAGGAATTAAAAAAAAACAACCAAGATCAGAAGGTCACCCAAGCAGAAGAATCTCTGCTGTAATTCTACAGCTTACTTTCCCCCACCAAAGGAAAAGCCAAACCCAAACCATTTGCCAGGGGTTCCTCATACACCACCAGAGACACCTGAGCTAGAGCCAGGATCCTGGCAGGATCTTCCAGACATCAGAACCATGCTGTCAAACTGGTTTTAGCTCCCAAGTTTGCTTTCTTCCTTTAGAAAGTGTTTGAGCATCTGCTCTTGGTCATGCTTTCAGTACGCCACCACTTCAGGAACTATTTGAAGTGGCTTTCCAGCTCTGTGTTTACACTGGCAGCCTGACAGTGGCACAGCACCACCTCTCCAAGTTGGTTTTCTCCATCAGGATGTTGGCACCATTCAAATCCTGGAGTAACCACAACGAGGAAAGGGCTGACAAAATACAGGAGGAACAACACAGAGAAACCAGCAGCTTCCCAGGAAAGGGAGGCTGCCCTCCCAGGGCCATCACTGAAGCAGCCAAGTACACCTTGAGCTCAGATGAGCCACCAAGAGGCAGCAAACCAGAGCTGCTGCCATCCTCCCCAAACTGGAAAGCACAACCCAAAAAAGCTCTTTTCCAGACTGAAGATGAAACTGCAGCTGAGGTTTTCGTTCTTTGTTTTCTGAAGTGTTTTATACCTTCTTCCACTATATCCAGGGAGAAAAACATTATTTCCTCTCAGAAAAACATCTAGGACATTAACTAGGACATATTCACCTTCTACATGAAGTGGTGAGACTATTTTAGGGCAAAACTCCAAGGCTCCATAAAGAATCTTTCCTCAGGGAGATGCAGAGATAGTGCCTCAACCATCAGGCTCTGGCACTCCTCATTCCTGCTTCCCAGCCAGCATGGTACACAGCAGGGCAAAGGCATGCTTCAAAGCTGCTGATGTGGGCCACACAGCCTTGAGATCTGCTGCTGACAGCAGGAGATGTGATCTGTGTTCTGACAGACCCTGCGCTGGGATGCTGCTGCTGCACAGCTCCTCTGCGGCAGCTGGGAAAAGCCTCAGCACTGCCATTAGATCACAGGGGGTTGTCTGACAAGCTGCACGAGCACACCAAGTGTGTTTTAAAGATCAGCCAGCGTGGGCAATCAGTCCTCAGCCCTCAGTGCAAGAGCAGGTGCTCAGGAAGAAGCAGCACAAACCAGACAAACCTGCTTTCTGCTGCCAGGAGGGAAGCTGCACTGCCCAACAATCCGCTGGCATTAAATCTGTGCTAGCTGCTGTCTACAAAAAACAGCTCATGGGCAGAAGTCCCTTGTAGGACAAGGTTTCAAGTGCCCCCCTCCTTGTGCCACACACAAACATGTCTGCACAGCTAATCCTGGTCAGTGCTGTTCTAGAGAAGGCAGCTTGCTGCTGCTGCTATCTGCAGAGGAAATGTGCAGAGTTTGGAGGGGGTGCCTTGAAGATCATCCAGTTCCAA
Organism: Ramphastos sulfuratus; assembly: GCA_013399055.1. Lineage (NCBI taxonomy): Eukaryota > Metazoa > Chordata > Aves > Piciformes > Ramphastidae > Ramphastos > Ramphastos sulfuratus. The sequence goes on along the minus strand of WBNM01027991.1, from coordinate 59,679 downwards.
CCTCCTGCCATGGGCAGGAACACCTCCCACCAGCCCAGCCTGCTCAAGGCCTCAGCCAGCCTGGCCTTGAACACCTACAGGGAGAAGGTATCCACAACCTCCCTAGGCAACTTGTTGCAGTGTCTTCCCCCCCTCACTGCCAAGAACTTTTTCATAATCTCCAGTCTCAACCTGCCCTCCTCAAGCTTCCTCTACCTGCACTGCTATCCTTCGGACTGCAGCCTGCAGAGCTGGAAGTGCTGAGACTCTCAATTACCTGCTAGTTCTGAACAGCAGCATGGAAATGCCTACATGGGAGCATCTTCCTGCAGAAAGGAGGGAGACATCTGCTCCTCTTGCTCAATAAATCCTACTGGCAAATGGGCCTCAACATCTCTGTGAGTTTGATAGACTTTTATTATGCTGTTAGAGGGAAAATGGGGTAAGAGTGGCAAGGAAAAGCAGTCTTGCAGCTTTCTCTGCAAGCTTCTGACCTGTCAAGAAGCTGTCCCCATGGAAAGGTTGCTACCACATCAAACAAGGTGATTTTCTCACCACCTCCCAGGGAGCTCTGTGCAAGGACAGCACCCAGGACATTTTCCCAGGTAACCCATTGAGATTTGGGAGTGAGAAACTGGAGCCAAAGTCCTGGTGATCTACAAGCCTTTCTTTCTAACCACTGCTTGGGAAGTGTTGGTTTCTGCTAATGGTTCTACCTTAAGCCACCAAGTTCCTGGAACAGACCAAACTGGTTGATTTGAGAACCATGGCAGTTACTGCAGGGGAGTGAAGGCCAGAGAAGGGGTGAAGCACTCCCCTACAGCCACAGCTTCACAATGTGATGCTGCACAAAGCTGCTGGCATGAAAAAAACAACCCAGAGAAATCTTACCAAGACAGGATGGGGCAAAGGAAATCTAGAAGAGAAGCTTTCAGTTTTCCACTCAGGATCTATATTCAGATGAAAACTGTGAAGTGTGTTGGCATAAAGCACAAACAAACTACTGACCTACCTAAGCAAGCTGCAGCTCTGCAGCCTGAGTAGCAGAGAAAACCTCTGCAGTAAGCTCTGCACAACATCCTATTGCAATTCAGGGTCACAAAGAAAATTGGAGGGGTGCTCTAAAAGGGAGCCTAATTCTGCTCTGGTTTGCTTCATTTTCATTCCTCCAGCAGGAAAAGTTTCCAAACATTGTGAGTTGTAAAAACACAAAGTGACACCTGCTGCACCTGTCACCCAGGGTAATGAACTCACAGCAGGGTGTTCTCTGGGGAGGTACCAAAAGCCAAACAGTTCCTGGAGGGAAAATAAGGGGCACATTTGCTCCAACATCACAAGAAGTCTCCAGAAGGGCAAGGCCAAAGCAATTGAATGCTTTTATCCCAGGTAATAGGTAGGAAATAGACTGCAAACTGGACATGGGCTCTAAAGAGGATGCTCATAGAGCTGTTCAAGCATCCCAGGACTTCAAACAGAACAAATCTCTAAAATCATGAATTTATCCACTTCTCTTCACCAGGAAAGTCAGGCAGAATGTTAACTCCAGCCTCAGTGATACCATTCCAGCATAAACTGTACCCATCCTAAACCCTTTCAAGGGAAAGCTTCACATAGATTCATGTTCTCTGGCAAAAAAAAAAAACAAAACAAAAAAACCCACCAAACCACCACCCAGAGACCAAAGCTGTTCTTAGAATCTTCATAAACTTCATGAGAATTTCAGTTCTTCTGCATGTCATTTTGCAGCTGCCTCAGAGGAGGAAAACAGTAACAAGAAAGTGCTCTGTTAGTAAGAGGGTAACAATTTCCCATTCTATTTTCCTGGTTGCTTCCCAAGCAGCCTCTGAAGTTGTGTGTTGAAGGAGCACGTGGTTGTGAGAAGCAGACTGAAACCAGCTGCACACTCCTCCTAAACATAACCACCCAGACTGCAGGAGAGCTGCTTACAAACTCCTGAACCATGCCACTGGTATGTTAAATGCCTCCAGCAGCTGGAGGCCTTGGCACTGCCTGTATTTAACACACATTAGAATGGTTAAAAGCACTTCAACAACTACTGGGCATCTTCCACTATTTAATTGGAGATTCCTGTACTAAGGAAGGCCACAGAGCTAAGTGCTGTCCATCTTCAGGAGGTGAAGAGAGCACTGTCATAGATTCAATGAACGGTTTGAGTTGGAAGGGATCTTAAAGCTCATCCAGTTCCAACCCACTGCCACGAGCAGGAACACCTCCCACTAGCCCAGGTTGCTCAAGGCCTCATCCAACCTAGCCTTGAACACCTCCAAGGAGGAGGCATCCAAAACCTCCCTGGGCCACCTGTGCCAATGTCTCCCCACCCTCCCTGCTGAAGCCATCCATCTCTTACCATGCAAGCCTCCATCAGAGCAGTGTGCATCTCATCTGTCTTGTGTTCCTGGTCTGCACCAGCTTCCAGCAAGAATCTCACCATTTCTAGATGGCCTGGATGGAGAATATATTTAACAGATAAACATCACCTTAGAAAGGGCATCTCACAAGTCACAGAGAGAGTCTGGTGTACATAATGAAGGCAAAAGAAATAAAACAACCCAAACCACCATGAACCACTGTGACAAGGCATGCTCATGTCTACACATGCAATGCAATGCAATGCAATGCACACAGACTGCTAACAGTGTAGTTGCTACAAGTACAATCCAAACCTCTCAGTTTCTCAATTCATGTCTGCATGACCTGTTCCTTCAGGTGCCTTCAGAGTCAAACAGGGCATGCTGCAGAAAAGCCTCACCCAGCTGATTTATTTTGTGCAAGGACACCAGATGCTTTTCATCAACAGAATGCTGGGGGGGGGGGGGTGTCTGTTGGTTTCACCCTCCAACTTGCTTGTTATTGAGGATTTAGGGCTCCTGGGTTTCTAAACAGTGTTGTAAGCAGTGTCTGAGATCAGTGATTTCCAGATCACCATAGGAGGCACACTCCTGAGCATGTCTGTAGGAATTGAGCCATCCACAGGAACTCTCCCATGAAAAGGCCACCTAACAGCTCTTGGAAAGCACTGACACCTGAAAGGCAAGACCTTAGATCTTGCATGTTTTCCAAGTCCCTTAAATATGAGTAACTTCATACAACCACAGAGCTGTTGAAGTTGGAAGAGACCTTTGAGATCATCAAGTTCAATTCCTCACGCAGAGCTCACCATCCCACCACTGCTGCTAAGCCACTGCCCTGAACCACATCCCTCAGCACCACATCTATGCCTCTTACGTGCCTCCAGGGATGCTGACTCCACCACTTACCCAGGCAGCCTGTTCCAATGCCTGACAACCCTTGCTGGGAAGAAACTGTTTCTTATCTCCAACCTGAACATCCCCTGGCACCACTTGAGGCCATTTTCTCTTGCCCTGTCACTTGCTGCCCACGGGAAGAGACCAACCCCTACCTGGCTCCAACCTCCTAAACCTAAGCAGATGCATCTTGTAAAATCCAGCTGCACTATAGGAAGCTTCCCACACTCACTCCATGTTGAAGTATGCTATTTCCTCAAAACTCATTGAGCAGAGAACACAGAAACCTTCTGAGATATCATAAAGGCCTGGCTAGAAGTCTGCTATGCTGCTGTTTGCTGTCCCCACACCCTCTCGCACTTGGTGCATACGTGCTGTGTGGTATCCCAACCAGGACAGAAGCAGCAGAAAGGTCTCCATTCCTAGCTTTTGAATTCCTTCTGTGCTGGAGAGCAAAGCAGGACAGCTTCCTGTCTGAAAGCCTTGTCCCAGAGGTGAGAGCAGTGTGTGCAGCTGTACCTTTGTAGCAGGCCAGCGTCAGTGCACTCTCCTTGAACTCGTTGGAGTGGGTGTTGATGCCTGCTCCATTCTCCAGCAGCACTCTGGCCACCTCCACATGCCCGGCACTTCCTGCTTCCATCAGAGGAGTGTGACCATTCTCATTGTGGTCCTCAATGCTAGCACCAGACTCCAGCAGGACCTTCACAACATCCACATAGCCTCCAGCACAGGCATAGGTCAGGGCTGTGTTGCCTAAAGCCAAAAGAGAAGGAGTGAGAACAGCACTTGGTGAGCATTTCTGCATTGGGTGCTTCAGCTCCTGCTCCATTTCATACAATGGTGGGAGCTGGAAGTGACCTCTGGAGATCATGGAGTCCCACTCCTCTGTCAAAGCAGAATCACCCAGGGCAGAACATACAGGAACACACCCCAATGGGTCGTGAAAGTCTCCAGAGGAGGAGACTCCACCACCTCATGTGAGCAGTGAAGTGCATCCCAAAAGTGATACAAAGGCATCAAGCCAACGTCCTGGAATGGGATTCAGGGCTTGTTTTTCCTAATGACCAACTATCGGTATAGCTGGATGGTGACAGGAGTCCTTCAGTTAGTGATCAACTTCATAGAATCACAGAATAGTGGCACTTGAAGGGACCTCCAGAGATCTTCCAATACAACCCTCCTGCCAAGGCGGGGTCATCTAGGGCAGGTCACACAGGAACACACCCAGATGGGTCTTGAAAGTCTCCAGAGAAGGAGACTCCACAATCTCTCCAGGCTGCCTGCTCCAGGGCTCAGCATCCCCACACCAAAGAAGTTTATCCTCATGTTGAGGTGGAACTTTCTGGGTTGCAGTTTGTGTCCATTGCCCCTTGTCCTATTATAGAACATCACTGAAAAGACCCTGCCCCCTTTTTCTTAACACCCATCCCTCAGATATTTATAGGCATTGATAAGACTCCCTGTCATGCTGCTCTTCTCCAAACTGAATACCCCAGGTCTCTCAGCCTCTCAATCTCATCCCTTTTGCCTGGCTAACTCATGGAACAGACATGTCTCATGTTACAGACCAAGAACTGAAGGGAGGGTGGGGTGGTGAAAAAAACAGCTATGCACAAAGTAGCTCAGTGCTGAGAGATTGAAGATCTCCATGTGCCTGGTGACTACACTGCTGCACTTCTGTTCCCATTTCTACTCCAGCTAATTCCAGCTTCCATCCCCAAATCCATCCTTTTTCCTGTTCAGCAGCAGTGCTGTAAGGCTGAAAGTAAGGAGCAGAATAAGCTGCTACTTCTAAAGCAAGCCCTGAACACCCAAAAAGGGTTAGACCCAAAATGCCTCTAGTCTTTACAAGGAGAGCAAAACAACCTCCATGGAAACACCACAGACAAACAGATCTGAGCAGAACAATGAAGCTGCCTTCATGAAAGGTACCTTGAGAGAAGTTCAAGGGTAAAGCAGAACTGCTCAGAAGAATAAAAATAAAGGGTCTCCTGGCATCCCAACTTCCCTCATCACTCAGGGGCAGCACTCCACTTGTCAAGGACTGCTGACTACAGGCAATTTGTCCAGTTCAAGGCAACACAAAGATGATGTCCCAATTTGGTCACTTCGACACAAGTACTGACCAAATTGCCAGGAGAAAAAAAGAAGAGGCTGCAGACACCACAGAATCATAGAATGGCTCAGATTGGAAGCTTTCTGCAGTGCTTGTAGAGCCTTTCTTCCCCAATTGCCACCCAGTTTCCTTCACACTGCAAGTCCCAGCAGCTGCCCCACAGTGGATTACCTGTTGATGACTGTGCATTGACATCAGCACCATGAGCTAGCAGCAGCTTGACAATTTTGACGTGTCCCCCATTAGCAGCAGCCATTAAAGGTGTGATGTCTCCTTTAATGCCACGGTCCTCCACATTAGCATGCATTGCCAGCAGAACCTGCCAACAGAAGGGTGAGCAACAGTGCTGACAAGTGACAAACCAGCCTGTGGAGACGGTTGAAATGCTACACAAAGCCCCCACCTTCACCCACACACAGGTCTGTGTCAGAAACACTTAGAGAGAGGATGCACAAAGACTCAGTTCCCAGGCAAGTCTCATTTTGCCAGTTAACTGCCACCTTAATGTCATCTTCCAGGTGTGCAAGCTTGGGACAAATCAATTCAACACTGATTTTTCATAGAATCTCAGAGTGCCAGGTTGGAAAGGACCCCAAGGACCATCTGGTCCAACCTTTCTAGGTAAGTCAAATTGAAATAAGCTGGCCCAGCAGCCTGTCAAGCTGAGTCACAGGATCACAGGATGTTAGAGGTTGGAAGGGACCCAAAGAGATCATCAAGTCTAACTCCCATCACAGCAGGACCACGCAATCTATCCTGGGTCACACAGGAACGCATCCAGATGGGCACTGAAAGTCTCCAGAGAAGTAGACTCCACAATCTCTCTGGGCAGCCTGTTCTAGCGCCCTTAGAGTAAAGAAGTTCCCTCTTGCATTGAGGTGGAAACTCTGTGCTACAGCTTATATCCATTGCTCCTTGTCCTGTCACAGGGAGTCTTCAAACTGCTCACTGCAGGGTACTCCACTGCTTCCCCTGGGAGATGATTACAATGCCTGACTATGCTCAGGGGGACAAACATTCTTCAGGAGTTCCATTTTGGTACAATACACACAACCACTGAGAAGAAAACCAACCTGTGCAAGCTCATAATATCCTGCTGAGCAGGCCAAGCAAAGGAGGCTTTCCCCTTCCTCTGTGTGCTCGTTGACACTCCGTCCTTCGATCAGCAGCTTGCGCACAGCGTTCACATCTCCTTCAGAGCAGGCCTCTGCCAAGCTGCGGCTGGAGGGACAGAGAGGTCACAGCTGACAAGGCAGCACACTTGGGAGGCTTCTTCTACACCCAGAGTAGAAATCTAACATGCTGTGAGGATGCAGCCAGCAAAACCAGAAAGGCAAGCTAGAGAAGTGCTAACTGAAGAGGTGACATTTTCACACCTGAGGTTTTCCACGTAACTCATCCCAGAACTGGGCCCTATGCACGCTCAGTCCCTGCTGGAGCTCAGGTGTGACAGAAGTTTACCAGAGAAACACCTCTAGGATGACCATTTAGGTTACATTCTGCATTGTCATAGATTCAGGTTGGAAGGGACCTTAGAGATCACAGAATGTCAGGGGCTGGAAGGGACCTCCAAAGCTCATCCAGTCCAAGCCCCCTGCCAGAGCAGGATCACCTAGACCAGATCACACAGGAATGCGTCCAGGCTGGTTTTGAATATCTTCAGAGAGGGAGACTCTGCAGTCCCCCTGGGCAGCCTGTTCCAGTGTTCTGTCACCCTCACAGGGAAAAAATTCCTCCTCATGTTTAAATTAAACTTCCTCTGCCTCAACTTCCACCCATTGCCCCTCATTCTGTCATCAGGCATCACCAAGAAGAGCCTGGCTCCAGCCTCTGAGCACTCACCCTGCACATCTTTATAAACATTTATCATCTATTCCAACCTCCCTGTCATGGGCAGGGATGCTTCCCACCAGCCCAGGTTGCTCAAGGCCTCATCCAACCTGGCCTTGAACACTTCCAGAGAGGAGGCAGCCACAACCTCCCAGGGCAACCTGTTCCAGTGTCTCCCTGTTCTAAGGCCCACAGTATTTGAGAACTCTGCCTTTAGAGCTGGAAATCTTTGGAGTGTGGTTTCTGAACTCTGAGCAGCATCAACTGCTTCGCTCCCCACTGCAACACCTGACAGCCCAAGAACATAGAGCAGGAGAATCACAGGCAATAACCTGGCACCGATTCCACTTGAGCAAGGCTTTCAGCACGCTGTAACAGGAAGGGAAACAAGAAGAACTGCTCCTAGAAGCAGCACAGGAGTGGAGAAGGCCCAGCAGAGAAGCCGCTTACTTGTCCGTCTGCCCTGCACTGGCTGTGCTCTCTGCTCTCATCCGGGTCAGCGCAGCAGCAGCTTCATCCAACGCGCAGCTGACTGACGACGTCAGCCTGCGGAGCACCTCGGGGTCTGCAAAAGCTTTACCATCAGCTGTGGACAGCTTGCCTATTCCTTTTGGTCCAGGAGACCACACGTCAGGGTGTGCCAAAGGAAGAGAAAAGAGAGAAGTTGGAATTGAGCCTCTGAGATCCGCTGGTGCAAGCACTGCAAGCACAACGAAGCACAGCTCCCCAAGAAGGTGTTGACAATGCTCCTGTCAAAGCTCCACTTGGATGTGCTGGGCATGAATGAAAGCTCCTGAGCCACAGAAGCCATCATTTTTTAATGACACCTACTGAGTGTGAGCAACCGACAAAACTTTTCACACAGTAACTGCCGCACAAGCAAAGTCTAAACAAATTTGGGGGTCGCTGTAAGGCTGCAAGCTGCGGTCGGGGGTCAGTTTGGACTCTGGCTGCTAGAAACGCAGTCCTGGGAGGGTGGGGGTCTGTTTGGATTCAGGCTGCTAGAAAAGCAGCATTGCAAGCACGGCCCTCACTGGAGCTGTGATCTTCCAACCTCTGCGGTGCTTTAACAAACCTCTTCCTCCTCTCTAACTCGCATAGCTGCGCCAAGCTCATGCTGCCTCACATTCTGCATCTGTACCATGCTGGCATGGATTAGACTTATGCAAGCAGCTCCCGCACGGGCTCTGGGTTTAAACCCTATGGGACATGGGTACTTACCTGCGGCTTCAAGCAAAGCTTCTAATCTTGCCTGGGTTTCTGGATCCACTGTTCTCAGGTCAGCACCATCAGCAGTACTTGACAGAAGCAGTTTAGAAGCGGTTTCCAACATGGGGTTTTCGAGATCATCCTGATCCAAGATAAAGGATTCCACCTGAAACACAACAGATCTAGTTCCAGAAGTGTGTCACTGACCAAAGCGGACTGAAACACCAGAAGCAGTGGTAGTTAGCACTCCAGCATTTGCCTTTCCAGTGCTTTGTTAGCCAGAGTACCCTCCATTGGCTCAGAAGGGCATTGCTGCAGGAGGTGTTCCAAAGCACCACATGAAGAACAACTTTATCACCTCCCCCACCTGCTTGGTGACTACAGCCATGAGACAGACTAGAAAGGTTCCAAGCTGACTTCACATCTCCACACTGCAATCTGCAATTTTCAAGTCCAGCTTAACACAGGGAGGACAAGCTGGAAGCACAGACATCACTCCTACAGCCCTAAAAGGTAGCAGCTGCCGTGCGTTTCTCTGTAGGCTGTCGGGTTGGCTTTTTCCTCCCCCAAGTGAAAAAAGATATACAGAACAAAGACAGAATTATTCTACTCCACACAGCCAGTCACCTGCCCTCAAGTGGCATTAAGCTCTGCTAGCACAAAAACCAGAAACCCCAACCATTGCTGTTTTAGTGTCAGCTGCTTGCTTCTGGCTTGCAGAAAAGAATCTCTCTTCTATCTCACTTCTTTCAAGTCTGGGTTTTATATAATGTTGGATTAGGAAACACCAAAAAAAAAAANAAAAAAAAAAAAAAAAAAAAAAAGCCCAGCAGCATGTTCCAGATCTAGTCACCCCAACTGGAAAGCTCAAGGGGTTCACAGAACCTTTCTCAATGAGACATTTGCCCCAGAATATGCAACCCAACAGGTGCTGAGTGCTCCAACTTCTCCAGATGCTCCTTTGCTGCCCTCTCCATTTGTTCTGTCTGTGAGGCACTCGAAATTTAAGGCAGAGAACAGGATACCAGAGAGGAAAGCCCCCAGTATCCAGCTGTGCTTTACTGCCTGCTAAAAGGAGACTCAGCCAAGTGGTTTAGAGAAGCCACTGATATGAAAGCTCCATGAACACACACACCCCTAAGGCTAGGAAGCAGCCACCAAAACATTTCCTAGACTATAAAGACCAAGTTTAAACAAAAAGTTCAACACCCTCAGAAATCCACACCTTCAAAACAGAAAGAAAAACCACCAATCCAAACTCAGAATGAATCTCAACCCAATTCTGCTAGAGAAGCAAACCAGAAGTGCCAGCCACCCCTACGAGATGATCAGAACCCTCCCTCAGCTCTGGATTAAAGCAGCTGCTGTCTGTGGGACAGCAGCCATCCACTTGCAGATGGAACCCAGCTCAGCCAAACACAGTGCACGGGATTCTGCAGAGTCATCTGGGGCTCCAAAGTTTAGAGCAGTCTCATGCACATCACAAGTTCAGATTTCTGCAGATAAATGCCTGAAGAATCTAAGTGGGCAGACAAATCAGAAGAGCAAGCAGTTCATCTCAGGGCTCCTGAAAGGTCTCCCTCCATCCTCTTGTCACAAGTGAAGAGCTCACACGACTGCTCTTTCTGCAGCCTGCCTCCAGCTCAGAGCTGGAGCTGGTGCTAGCAACTAGCTCAAACCCAGGCAGTGCTTGTGCGAGTTGGTGGGCTGAGAACTACCAAAATGATTGCAATTTAGCATTCCAACCACACCACTCAGAACCAGCCTCTGCCAGACAGCTTTTGGCAATGTTCAAGCACACATCTCAAGGGCAGTGCTGAAGCCTCGTTCCACTCCTTGGAGGTCTCTTCTCCCTTATTCAGTCCTGGGAACACAGCAAGCTGAAGTGGTGATGGGGGGGTTGGACTGGATGATCTTTCAAGGTCCCTTCCAAGCCCTAACATTCTGTGATTCTGTGAAAAGTGGCTCCGATGTCCACAAGCACCAAGAAGGGGCTGCAGCAAGCTCACTGCTCCTCAGCACTGCGCTTGCCAACTGATACTCACAGAGGCTGCAGCTTTCCAGTTTGGCAAACTGGTGAAGGAAACTCCCAGTTTCCTCCCCAGTCCTAAGGAGAAGCTCACGGCTCCCTCACCAGAGTCCTTCACCAGCCACTGTCAGTTTTGGTTCATGTGAGGACTTGCCATTTGTCTCCTTGCAAGAGAGAGGAACTCCTCTGCTGCTCAGGAGCCAAGCAGCAGATTTCACCACTGGAGAGGCAAACCACTGAGCAGTTGGAAGGGTTCTTGGCTCACCCAGCTCAGGCACAAGCCCTGCTACTGAGTGACTGAAAAAAATCTGCTCCGAGTGAGATATTTAACAGCTGGTCGCAGCTCTTCCCAACACTAGGAAATATTTGCTAAGAAAAGGCAAAATAGGAAAATGTATCTCCCTACTCACATCCTCTCCCCTCAAATTAGGTCTTTTATTCAGTTCAAGTTCCAAATGGAAAATTCTTCCCATTTTCCTCCCAGCTAAGCATATGAGCAGGGTCTGATTAGAGAATCACAGAGCAGAACACACAGAGACTGCGGAGAAAAAGCAACCCACCTCCAAACAGCACAGCACCAAGCCACGTTAGCATAATAAAGCTTCTCTTGCAATGAAGTTTTGAAGACAGAATGGTTTTGCTTGGAAAAGCCCTCTGAGGTCATCCAGTTCAACCAGCAACTCAACACCACCGTGGCATTCAAACCATGGCCCCAAGTGCCACGGCCACATTCCTTGAACCCCTCCAGGGATGGGAATTCCACCACCTCCTTGGGCAGCCTATGCCAATCTCTGACCACTCTTGCAGCAAAGAAATTTTTCTTCATCTCCATCCTAACCCTCCCCTGACACAATTGCAGGCCACTGCTTCTCCTTCTATCACCTGAGACTAGGGAGAAAACACCAACTCCCACCTTACTGCTACCTTTCAGGGAGCTGTAGAGAGCAATGAGGTCTCTCTCCCCTGATGTAATGAAAACAACTGATTACTCTTTATTAGTATCTGCTCATTAGTCACCTTGGATTGCCTGCTGTCATTTAAACCATTTCAGAGCAGCCTCTTAAGAACTTCACTTATTAAAGAACCCATTCTGACTATATGCTGACATCAAACTCAGCTGGTTTTCCCTTGTAGAGGTAGAATGTTCCACCTGTGGCCTGCAGAACCTTCCAGCCAGCCTCCACTTACACTCTGGTGTCTCCCCAATCGCCTTTCAGCTCACAGTTCCATCAGCTTTTCAGCCAGTTCAACACGACCAACACTGATAAGGACAGGGCTAACAGAGATGACCCAAACTGCACCTTGGGAGAAGTGAAACTGTCATGTTTCTCTCCCAGCAAACACTGCCCTCTTCACAGAAGCTCCAGCCCACAGACACAGCATTCCCAGGAGCAGCCCAAGTAAACAGACATTTCCTTCAATGGCCCGCAGATGTATTTTCTTTCCTTTCACCAAAGAAACATGGAGAACAGTGCCCAGATACCCCACCTCACGTATCAGAGCATTTCATCTGCCTTCCCAGTCAGCATTTCTCCCCTCAAACAATACTCTGACATAATCCAATTGTTCAGACAGCCCCCAGCAGAAGGCCCTTTACAAGATTTCTCCTCTTCTCTCATCCTGCAATAAAAACCTCATGTTCTGTACTTGCTCAAGTTTACTTTGCCCATGATCACTGCTGCTGTTATTTGATGCACCCCAAAAATGCTAGGAGAACAGAACAGCCACATTCTGACTGCTCCCAAGCACAACAGCCTGCTTTTGGCGTCCTTAAACTAGCTCGAGACTGGAGATTAAGAAGAAATTCTTGACAGTGAGGGTGGTGAGACACTGGCACAGGTTGCCCAGGGAGGTTGTGGATGTCCCCTGCCTGGAGGTGTTCAAGGCCAGGTTGGATGAAGCCTTGAGCAACCTGGGCTAGTGGGAGGTGTCCCTGCCTATGGCAGGGGGTTGGAACTGGATGATCTTTAAGTTCCCTTCCAACCCAAACCATTCTATGAACAGAGCTGAGATGGGAAATTCAAAGCAGCTTAGAGAAGGGTGGTGTTAGCAGGTGCTCAAATCCAAACCTCAAGGGCATCTCATGCCACAGGGACCCCGGGACACTTTCCCAATCCTTTTTTTTTCTAGGCAAAAGAGCCATTCTAATTTCCCAAGGCTGCCCTCCAGCAGGGCTGATGTCTTTACAGCCTGAAGATAGCTCTGCAAGATTGATAGATTCACAAAATGGTTTGGATTGAAAGGGCTGCTGCAGCCCTCTAGGATCATCATTGGGGCCCTCTCTGGACCCACTCTAACAGTTCCATGTCCTTTTTCTGTTAGGGGCCCCAGAGCTGGACACAGGGCTCCAGGTGGGGCCTCATCAAATCAGGTTAGAGTGGCAGAATCACCTCTCTCTATCTGCTGGCCACACTGCCTGAATAGCACCAAACACTCATCAAGACCCTCCTGCAAGCACTTTGAGTTCCTGGCTGTGCTTGAGCCATGGCTGATGAAGAGGAGAGAACCGTCCCATTGTCTATCTTGAATCCTTAGATGAAGACATGCTAAATAAAAATAGTAGTAAAGATTTCCTGGAAAAGCATCAAGCAAACAGTGAAATCCAGTGTTGGTGTCTAGCAGTTGGGTGGCAAACAACAGCTCTGGAAGGCTGTGAAGTAGCAAGAGCTGCTCATTAACATAAGAGGATGGAGGGTTGGAGTTTCTTTAAGGTCCATAAACAGCATCTGAAAGGAGACTTGGATGAACCACACCAGCTCAGGCAAGTGCTTTTAAAAGGCCCCAGACGACCTTTCATGATAAAATGCTTCTCTCAAAGATTTTTTTTTTCTTTATTTTGGGGGCTGGAGACTTTGTTTTTCAGCTTCCCATGCCTTGGGCCTCTTCTTAGGCACTAACTACAAGTTTACAATTTGCTTTTATTTTTTTTTCTCCTTAAATTTAGGATTTGGTGCTTGATACCCAGAGGGTGCTAAGTGGATCCTGGGAGAACCAAGGCTGAGTACAAAGCCTTCCTGAAGAACCTAAAGCACTTGGAACAGTGGCTGCTGCCATGGAGCCAATTTTACTCCAACAGCCCTCAACTGCCAGTTCTTTTGGATCATTTCTCAGGAGGTGCAGAAGGACTCCAGGTGATCCTGCTCTGGCAGGGGTGGGGGAATTCTGTGAGTCGCTGCCAATTTACAGGCACTCTCACAACTGATTTTCTCCAGCTCCATCATTTATGGGAGAGCAACAAAAAAAGGTTTTTCAATCAGAATCATCAGGGGTATAAGGGAGCACAAAGATCACCCAGTTTCAACTCCCCTGCCATGGGCAGGGACACCTCACACGAAATCAGGCTGTCCAGAGCCTCATCCAGCCTGGCCTTAAACACCTCCAGGGATGGGGCTTGCACCACCTCCTTGGGCAACCTGTTTCATGGTCTCACCACTCTTGTGGTGAAGAACTTCTTACTAACATCCAACCTGAATCTACCCACTTCTAGTTTCACTCCATTCCCCCTGGTCCTATTTGAAGACAATTTGAGACTTTGCAAGGATTTTCAAATCCAGCAGGTATTGCAAACCCACCTGCAGACCAAACACCCACCACTACCAGGGCAGTAGATGAACTTTAGTCTGACTACACCCACAAGTTACTAGATCAAGAGCAAGGATGCTTCCAATTGTCCACCACTCTCATAGGGTGTGCAGTGTGAACCCCCTCAGGTTGCTCATGAGCAGGCAGAGCCTGACCCACACTCTCACTCTAAGGACTCTCCAAGATTATCTCAGTTCTTGCTCCAGAACAGTTAACTCCCTCACTTCCAGTGGCAGGGAGCTTATTATTTCTGTCCCTGCCCTTCACCTCATTGTTTTCACAGCCAGTGTCACTGCTTTGGTACTGGACCTGCAGCACTTCCACCTCACAAACTGGCCACACAGGACTGGACAGGCATTAGGTTGGCACACAAATCTTTGGACGAAGATCTAAAAACTTCACTGGAGCCTAGGAACAGGACTTTCTTCCACCTCTTGTACAACAAATGCTCCTCAGGTACTCTTTGGTGCAGATGAGATCCACTGAGCATCTACTGATCACTTCCTGCAGCCTTGGGGATTTACTGGGATGTTGTTCTAAGTTACTGCAAGGCACCAAACCCAAAATATTTATGTATCTCTCCATCTTTCACACAATTTTCATGAGCATTTCTTTAAAATATTTTCCCCTGACTGCTCCATGAATCCCCTCTAGGAGTCTGCTCCACACAGAAATAGCAGCTTTTGTACTCTCACCTTGCAACTGGAACACACAGGAGGAAATAAACAACATTCCCAGGGCGAGAACAAAGTCCAGCTCTGACTAATAACCAGTTGAGTTAGCTCTGCACGACACTGCTTGGTATTTTTAATGTCTTGAATCTAAACATTCGGGGAGCATCAAGGGATTTGTGAGGTAGGAGTGAAGCAGAACAAAGCCAGGATATATTTGGAAGGTGGCAAATCGGGACAAGATTTCAAGCACCCATTTTTCACTTAGGCATCTAAAATCTAACAGACAAACAGCCAACCCAAAGCCTCTGCAGCTCCATGGTGTTTTTAAGCTCAAAGGGCTGTCAGAGCCTTTAGGTGTAGCTTTCCCTTTTGTCACCAAATCATGTGGGGTCTTAAAAGACAAAATGGTCATCATTCCAAGGGGGCTTCATAGAATGGCTCAGGTTGGAAAGGACCTCAAAGGTCATCCACACCACCCACCCTGCCACAGGCAGGGACAGCTCTCAACTAGACTTGGTTGCTCAAAGCCTCACCCAATCTGGCCTTACACACCTCCCAGGGAGGTGTGGATGGTTCTGCCTTTTCACCTCAGGCTGCAGGTTTGCAGGCTACATCTCCACTGAAGCCACCACCCCATCTCCAGCTGCAGACCTCCACAGCATTAATCATTCACTGCATTCCAATTTCTGTTCAAGCCCTCGGTGCAGGCCAGCCTCTACCATCGCTTGCCACTTCTGGGGGGACAAACTAAAGCATCACAACTACCCATTCCTATTACATAGCAGAGGCTTGCTGGATATTCACACAAGAGACCATTTTCTTTAGCTCCTGCTGACAGCAAGGAAGAGCACAGACTGAAACCAAGCAGCTTATTTTGCCTACCCAATGTCAGCTCTGCAGTTTTTGTAGTGGTTTTTTTTTCTCCTCCAAATCTATCTCGAAACAGAACAAGCTGTGTGGCTCTCCCTCGTCCTCCTCAGTTACTACAGCGCACACACAGCCCTGCAGCAGTGTTTCTTCCCTTCCAGTTATCTGGGACCCATAATCAGATCTGTTGTCTTTCAGACATGCAGTGACCCTCCCCAAACCTACATGCTTGGTTCAGCAGAAAGCTGCAGCCCAGCAGCTGGAGGGTCTCGACAGTGTCACCTTTCATTTAATTCCACCAACCTCACATTGCATTTCTCTGGTTGCTGCAAAGAAAAATGACAAGGGGGAGAAGAAGGGTGAGAGGAGTCCCAGCCCATGCTGCTGAAACGGCATAACATTGTCCTCATGCCTGGCACCTCCAGAGCTGCTGCTGCAGGGACACCTGCATTAGTACTGCAGTGGTAGCAAGCTGCTGCTGACGAGACAGGTGCTGATGTATTCACACCAGCATCCCCTCCTCTCCTCTCCAGCTCTCCACAGACAATAGAGACAGGCAGATGGATACCTAGAGCTACAAGAATGGTGTGAGCCTACAAGGAAAAACACCTTCAGTTGGGTGTTTTGTTCTCCATTTCCGACCTTCATTCCAAACCCTTGGTACACGTCCACATTAAGCACACTGCTGCATTAACTGGGGTTCAGCTGCAGTTGTTTGAGAGAAATTCCATGTCAACATAAAAATAACACCACCTCCATTCACCATCTTCTAAAGTTCACTGCCCCACTTTCACATTTATGTGGGGAGAAAAAGAAATATAAAAATCAATAAACATCAAACTACTAAGTTTTAGTCTGTGAGACAAAAAAAAAAAATCACTCAAAAGAAGAAATTGACCAAATGCTCTCAAAGTGCCACCATGCCTCAGAAAGCTCAGCTCTGCACCATACTTCCACAGGGACAAAGCAGCTCACAGCTTTCCAGTGTCTGACAGGTTTCCAGTGCAACCCCTTAACCACAGCCATGCATCTCTCCACCCTCCTTCCAAGCCCCACAAGACAGCTCACCATGAACACCTCACAGGAACCTTGGGAAGAAAGCCTGGGAAGAGCTGAGCACAGAGGGAAAACCTTGACAGTGCCAACAGATTGCTTTGCTGCTGGCTCTGGGCCAACCCTCACATGCGGTGGTCTACACAGAATTACAGAATGGTTTGGGTTGGAAGGGACCTTAAAGGTCATCTAGTTCCACCTCCCTGCCATGGGCAGGGACACCTCCCACCAGCCCAGCTTGCTCAAGACCTCATCCAACCTGGCCTTGAACACTCCCAGGGAGGGAGCATCCACAACCTCCCTGGGCAACCTGTGCCAGTGTCTTCCCACTCTCACTGCCAAGAATTTCTTCCTCATCTCCACTCTCAATGTCCCCTCTTCCAGGTCAATGCCACTGCCCCTTGTCCTGTTCTTCAGCAGAGCCCCTGACAAACAGACCCCACCTCTAAGAAAGGTTGCTCCCATACTGTCACAACCCCAAAATGGAAGCAGCTTTCTGCAGAATCACCCTGACAACTGAAGGATACCAGCAGACAGCCTGATCCTACGCAGGCAATTTCTGCTGCCATTAGCAGCTAACCTGTCACATCTTCCCAACCCATACAGGTCTATCAGACACACAGTAAAAGGGACACAAAACAACCATGAAAAGAAGAGATGATACAACTTAGCTTCCAAGAGTCACCCTCTCCCTCTCATCACCCTTTTCCCCCAGTGTCACACTTGAGCGAAAACTGCAGCCCCCTAAGACTCACTCTCCAGTACCCAAGGTAAACATCACTTAAGCTCCTTACCAAGTCCCTCACAGGGCCACAGAAGGCAGAGTGTGCTCACTGCAGCTCTCAAAAGCCTAGAGGGGTTATGCTGCCCCTGCACACCCAGCCAAGTCTCCACCCAGACTGTACCACAGGCTCTCTCTGACAACCTTCTCAGCTACATCGGTGGCTTTGTAGAGTTTTCCCTCCTCTCCTCCTGTTGAAGGACAGCTCAAGGACTCTAAATCTCTCTGGATAAGCACTCACTTAAAAGCATGTCCTGAGGACCATCACCAGGCTCTGACTGACCCTGACCATGCCATGGCTGTCACAGATCCAGTGGCAAGAAGTCTGGAATACAAAGAGGAGAAGCAGAGAGCAGCACAGCTGTGTGGAAGCCTTTTCAGGTTTCTCATTCAGTGTGCGCAAACTGGGAAGCACATTAAACACGACTCTGCTCCTACCAAGAGATTCTAGACACCCTGAAGAGCCCCTTGGCTGACAGTACCCCAGCAGCTCTGAGCAATGTGTGATGTGTGCAGTGCTCCAAAAGGACCAGGCACCCTGCTGTGTACCCTTACATCCTGCTCCTCACTGTTCTACTTCCAAGCGACTAATGACTCTCTTAAGCCTTGTTTAAGGAAAGTGAGCTCACCAGAAAGAGAAATATCCTTCTCTCACAGTTAGTGACGCTCCTCTTCCCCTGGACTCACCTTCTGCCTTGCCTATTCACTGCGAGGACACAAGGAATGGAGGGATTCTCAACACAAGAGCTCCCTGTGCCTCACCACACTGACAGGCCCACATCAACTTCAGGACTTTGAAGCATTCTTTTTTTCAAATGACACCTAAGGCAGAAGTGAAAGCTTTAGAAACCATAACCCCCTGAGCTGTTCCCAGCACAAATGCACCATTTCCGTGCTGCTGTCGCTGTGAGAGCTGAGCCTGACATCCCAAGGCTCATTTATTATCTCTGCTACTGGTTAACTTCGGGGGGCTTCCCTGCATGTTTGCTGCCTGCAGCCTTCAAGAAGTATCCTCAGCTCTCCTTTCACAGCTCAATAAGCAGCCATTCTTCTGTCACTCTCAGGCTTTGTTGTAACAGATCAAGACTGTTAACTAATCCTTTGAGAAGGGGAGTTTAGAGCAGCTTTGCAAAACTGAAGGTGGCCCAACTTCTCCCTAGTGCTTTTTCTGGAAGAATTTTCACCTCTTCTATCTCAGTGGTCCCCATGCACTTTGTTGAAGTTTGGAGTTCAGAACTGTGCACACCCATCCATTTCCAGCTGAAACAAGTTGTTATTCTAAGGACTGGAGATCAGCACAGCCCAACAATGGAAACATCACATCACAGTTCCGAGGTAGACAAAGCCAGCAGCAGTCCAGCTGCAGCAGCAGGAGTGCTGTGGGGCCTTGCCTTCACCCAGATTTCCTCCCAGCAGTGCTGAAGTCTGTCCATGCAAGAGCAGCTCGCTCAGAGCTGCACACACTCTTATTGCTTGCAATCAGGCCAGGCCTCAGATGACCCAAAACAGTTTCTCTGTAGTCCATGCCAAGGAAGCTGCCAAACTTAAACCGTGCAGACTGAGAGGGGAAAAAGAGGACAAACATTTCTTGCCGGTCACAGAGCAGACCACCCTCCTATCCGTCAGGACCATCCATGCATTCCAAACATCTCCCAAAAGCAGGGCTCTACTACCAGTGCTGCACGGTGAGCGTTCACTGGCAGCACGCTCCACTGGGGAGGTTAAGAGGAGGGAAAGCACCGACTTCCCCAGTCTCCACCAAGAGATGCCTCAGCTTTGCTATGCTAAACCTGCCAGAAAGCATTTCTCAGTCAGCACAACTTCCAGCAATTAGCCTCGTCAGCTTGGCTTCGTTCCCCCCCGCGCCTGCAAGGGACCACAGTGCTGCAGAAGCAGTCCCAGTTCCCACCAGGAGCTACCCCTGTCCCCCTGTACAATGTCAAACAGATTCTTTCTGTGCATTTCACCACTCTGGTCTCAAATCCAAACCCAGCCCCAAAGCAGAAGGCAGCTCCTGTGCTGAGTACCACCCTAAAGCCTCCCAACAGAAGGCAACCCACTCCACAGACACACAACCACAGCACAAGCGCAGGGTTTCCACGGTGGCCTGCCCAACCCCAGCTTCCCTCCAAGGAGCGGAACCAGCAGCAAGGCTCCCTCTGTCCAGAACTGGCTCAAAATGGCTCTGTGCTGCACAGCAGCAGCCAGCTTTTTCAGATGTGCTTTTCCAGAGCTGCCCCAGTGGTGCTGTGCTGCAAGAACTGCAGTTATTTAACATGTTGCTGGAAGTGCTCAGGGCTTCTCTGAACACAGAGCACGAACTGCACGCTTCCACCACAGCAGCTGGTAAAAGGCACAAGAGAAGCTTCTGGCACTTCTGCTGATACCCTGGAACCAGCACAGATTCTCCACCTGATCACCAGCACATACCAAAACCTGCATATTTCTGAGTGGGGGACACTGTGGGGAAAAGACTTCGGCTCCCCCCAAAGCATCCTGTTTCCTCTCTGTAATGGAAGCCCACGTGGAAGTGAGCATGAAACAGCACCAACAGCCAACTAGAAATCTGCCAGTTCATGATGACAGACCAAGCCTGGGGCAGTGAAACCGCCTTGGCTGGCAGGTGAAGCAGCACAGGAAGGAAGCAAGTGTGGCAGAGTATGCACCCCACTGCACCCAACAGCCCTCTCCCTGCCTTCTCTACCACAATGCTGGGAAGGGAACAAATCCCTAGATTCACAGAACAGCTTGGCTTGGAAGGGACCTTGAGGATCATCCACCTTCAAACTCCCTGCCATGGGCAGGGACACCTCCCACTAGCCCAGGCTGCTCAAGGCCTCATCCAACCTGCCCTTGAACACCTCCAGGGAGGGGACATCCACAGCTTCCTTGGGCAACCTGTTCCAGTGTCTCCCCACCCTCACTGTCAAGATTTGCTTCCTAATCTCCAGTTTCAATCTCCCCTCTTCCAGCTTCAATACATTCCCTCTTCTCCTAGCACTACATGCCCTTGTAAATAGTCCCAAAGAGTCCAAAACATCATCAGGAATTGAAGAAACCTCACTGTGCACCACTAAAAACAGTCCCACAACCCAGTACCAAGCCCTCCTGTCCCCTCCATGGCAGCTGACTCTGTGCCCATGCTCAGAAGAATGAAGATCTACTTCAGGAGGAAAAACTTCTGCAGTGGCAGGCATCCATATCTCCCAGCACAGCAACAGAGTAAAACTGTTTGCTTCCCACTCCAGTCTGCCTGTTTTGCCCACCATGTACAACCTATACTGCCTCCAGATCAGTTTCTTCTCCTGTAAGATAACACCAGGGAATAAAAGCCTTGGAAAACATGAAAAACTGGTCGAAGTGCAAAGCTAGCAGCCATGGATCAGCAGTTTTTTCACTGCCCTCAACAAGGGAGTGATGCTCAGCAGCACTGCCACCACTTCTTGTCATAGAATCCTAGAATGGTAAGGTTGGAAGGGACCTCAAGGATCATCTAGTTCCAACCCCCTGCCATAGGCAGGGACACCTCCCACTAGCACAGGTCACTCAAGGCCTCATCCAACCTGGCCTTGAACACCTCCAGGGAGGGAGCAGCCACAACCTCCCTGGGCAACCTGTGCCAGTGTCTCACCACCCTCACTGCAAACAACTTCCTCCTAACATCCAGTTTCAGTCTCCCCTCTGCCAGTTCAAACCCTTTGCCCCTTGTCCTGTCATTGCAAGACCTTGTCAATAGTCCCTCCCCAGCCTTTCTGTAGCCCCCTTCAGATCCTGGAAGGCTACTCTAAGGTCTCCTGGAAGCCTTCTCTTCTCCAGGCTGAAGAGCCTCAACTCTCTTAGCCTGTCCTCATAGGAAAGCTGTTCCAACCCTCTGAGCATCTTCATGGCCCTCCTCTGGACCCGCTCCAACAGTTCCATGTCCTTCCTGTGCTGAGGGCTCCAGAAAGCTTGTCACCTAAGCTGCTTCTCTTCCTCATTGTTCCCATCCAAAACCTCCCAAAAAATCCTCTCAGATTCTTATTTCTGATCATTCCTGCTCATCCTCCAACATGTCCACTCCAGGCATCAGGTCTACAGCCACCCAAAAGGACACACCAATGTATTCCCTCATTCGCTGTGACTCCTAAGCACAGCCATGGTCAGCAAGCAGCCCGAACTGCACAGCACCAGTTGGACTGGGCACAGCAATAGTTTGGAGCTGCCCACATGTTTTGTTATACAAAGCTGGCAACAAACCATTCCCTTCTGCAAGGAGGTTTGGTTGGCTGCTCTTCACAGCAGCAAGTGCTCCAGAAGGAAGGATGGTGCAGCAGAAGGGAAGGAGGACATGTGGAGGAGGGCCAGGATGAAGACACAAACAGCTATTCTGTTGGGGCCCAGCTCAGAGCTCCCTCTGCATGAATGAAACCCTGCTGTATGCGGGGGGCCTTGTCCGCAGCAGTACAGCACCAGCTTCTGTGTGCAGATGGGAACAAAATGAGGAACACTGCAACAGATCTTCAAGCAACACAACGTGCCACTGAGCTTACTCACAGCTCTCCCTCCCCATCATCTGATTGGTGAAGGGTCTGGAGAACAGCTCTTAAGAGCAGAGGCTGAGGAAAGTGGGGCTGTTTAGCCTTAAGAAGAGGAGGCTGAGAGAAGACCTCATTGCTCTCTACAGCTGTCTGAAAGGAGGTTGGAGTGAAGCTGGAGTTGGCCTCTTCTCCCAAGTAACTAATGACCGGATAAGGAAATGGCCACGAGCTGCTCCAGAGGAGGTTTAGGTTGGACATTAGGAAAAATCTCTTTGCTGCAAGAGTGGCCAGGGATTGGAACAGGATGACTAGAGATAGAGTCACTATCCCTAGAGGTGTTAAACGAGTAGATGTGGCACTTCAAGCCATGGTTTAGTGGTCATGAAGGTGTTGGATAGAGTTGGTTGGACATGATGACCTTGGAGATCTCTTCCAACCTTAACGATTCCATCATCAGTTGACTGCACAAGTTATCATACAAGTTTGAGATGACTCCACCCCCTTCTTCATGGTCTTACATGCAACATGCTGTTCCAGGGACTAAAAAAAGCAAGGAAACATTATGCATGTCCCACAAATCATCTTTCTTGATGCTCCTTTGGGCCATGCTACACCAAGTGGCCAAGAGATGTGAGCAGTAATGCACATAGGAATCAAGAACAATGATCCAACAGCAGGGAAAATGGACTTACTGAAGCTTTTGAATATTTCACAGAGTGCCAGCTTGGAAGGGACCCCAAGGATCATCTGGTCCAACCTTTCTAGGTAACAGTTGAGTTGAAATGAGTTGGTCCAGCCCCCTGTCAAGCTGAGGCTGAAAACTGGCCAAAGTAGGTGACTCCGCTGCTCCCCTGGGTGATGATTGCAATGTGCAACTTAACCATAAACAAAATTTTCCCCATGAGATAAAATTTTATTCGTGGTGAAAAAACTTTCTCCAAAGTAGGAACTAGAGGTGTCCTTGGAGGACATCTACTTTCCTCTAATTACATTGCTAGAATCTCCTTTCAGTATCTCTCCTCATGCAGCACAACCAATCCAAAGTATCATGTGGAGACATTCATGGAGTTCACCAAAATAGTTAGGGAAGATATGACTAGGTAGGCGCAGAGCTCTGACATTACTGAGTCACTCCAGCCCTCTCTAGTGGGATTTATTCTTGTACTAGAAAATTAAAAATGGACAAACAGCTACGGAACTGTCCCAAAACAAGAGACTGCACTTAGAGATGTCAAAACTGAGCCAAACAAGAAAGTGCAATGGAGCCAACCAAAAGGTACTGCAGATCTCCCTGCCTTTATTCACAGCTGAGGGCTTTTCTCCTGAAGGGACTGGCATGGCCTCATTCACCAGTCAGCCCTTCTCCTGGGAAGGGAGAGGCTGAAGCTACAGTAGGAAACAGTCAAGTGCAGTATCTGATTAGGATTCCTGCTGTTAGTGCCTGGGGAACTGAGTAAAGAAGGAATTATTTCTAATAATTTCACCTCATTTGCTTACAATTCTGACAAGCCTGATAAATCACTGAGCTCTGCCTTCAATACAGACTACTGCCAGGCATACCTAATACATGGATTCCTTTTTCTTTTTCCTGTTTGGCACTCTCA
The DNA here is from genome assembly GCA_013399055.1 of Ramphastos sulfuratus. Taxonomy (NCBI): domain Eukaryota; kingdom Metazoa; phylum Chordata; class Aves; order Piciformes; family Ramphastidae; genus Ramphastos; species Ramphastos sulfuratus. The sequence goes on along the minus strand of WBNM01027991.1, from coordinate 36,172 downwards.
ACTGAAAGCTTCTGCATATTGAACAGATATGAACAGATTTCACACACAGTAAATGAACAGACTCCTGAAGGTAGCTACAGCAAGGCACATGGATTTGACTCAATCCAAAGAGATCTTTTTGCTCTCTTATAAAAAAAAGTCTTAGTAAAGAAACATAAGTCAAGGTTTAAGGGCAGAGCAAAGACACCGGAGTGCTTCCTTTTCACTCTTTGCTTTGCATGCTAGGTACAGCAGTGTGCCAAATCCCTTCAATTCCCCACCCCAATTTGGATTTCTCCTCTCCTCTCAATGCTTTTGATCACATCTGCCCCATGAAGCTATTTGGGATATTTATTCAATGTTTACATGAACACAGCTCCAGTATCAGCTTCTCAGCAGGACAAGCTGTATCATGATATGTGTCCTTCCCTCCCCTGAGCACAAACTACACTCAGCTGCATTCACATTACAGATAAACCTGCTGGGACAAAGCTGCTATGAGGACATGACTGTCCACTGTGAGCAACAGCAACACCACATTTCTTCCTACAGCAACATGCAGGATGCTCAATTTCATCACCTATTAGCAGGAAAATGCAGTGGAGCTCAAGAAAGTGTGCAGTGACTGTGAAGCCCAAGAGGTGGTTGGCCATGAAGTGCCAGAGAAGCATTGTTTGTCCAAGCCAATTACTCAGAGCTCCTTCTTTCCCAGTGCTGAGGCAGTGCAGCAGGTTTGGAGTGTGGGTTCCAGCTTTAGGGCATGTGACTGCCTAGCAGTTAACACAGCCAGCAGATTCCAGCAAGGCAAAGATCTGAAGAGATTTATGCACATGCAGGGACAAGTACTGTGGACATGGAAAGAACCTTTCCACACTGTTCTGAAAGGAGTGAGGTGGGGGTTGGGTTCTTCTCCCAAGGAACAAGTGATAGGAGAAGAGGAAATGGCCTTAAGTTGCCCCAGGGGAGGGTTAGATTGGAGATGAGGAAAAATTCCTTGCAATCTGCAAGAGTGATCAGGGATTGGAGGAGGCTGCCCAGGGAGGTGGTGGAGTCCCCATCCATGGAGATGTCCAAGAAAGGTGTGGCCATGGCATCTGGGGACATGCTTTAATGGCCATGGTGGTGCTGGGTCAATGGTTGGACTGGATGATCCTGGAGGGCCTTTCCAATCCAAACCATTCTGTGATTCTATGATTTTATGTAAGTTTAAGACAGGGTGTATGGGAGGGAAAGATCTACATAGATTCAACTGACTAAAACATCTTCCTCTATTCTCTTACTGTGATTAAACACTCAATTTGAACTACCTTAAAAGCCAGAATAGACTGGGTTTAAAGAGACCTTTACAGATCATCTGATGCCACTGCTAGTCAAGGCCTTGGTTAGGTTACCCCAGTTAGCAAGACACAACCATGGAGTAATGCTGACCTTTTAAACAGCAGCTCCCCAAGTACAAAGTGACTTACTGCCTTAAAGGTTGCTCACACAATAATTGCATTTTCACATTACTGTACCAAGAACAAACTGTTACTGAAAAGATCAAGCAATAAAGCATAAATAACAGGAATGGTTTCCAATTATACCATCAAGCTTGGAATCTCTGCCTGCGAGTCAATAGGAAACAGATTAAGACCCAAAGAAATCAACATCTACCAGCTTCTGCTCCTTGCTTGTCACAGAAGAGAAGACAGATCCAGCAGCTGGAAATTAGCTTCTCACTCTACAAAACACTCTCACCAAATCATCTGGAAGAGGGGAAGAACAGAAATCGAAGGCAGGTCTTGCTTTTCTAGAAGACTCCACATGCAAGTCTGTTCTAAGCTCTCTGCCCATCTCTCCCATGGCATGGGGCACAAGAAGCAGTGCCAAAGGGACAGCAGGTTCCAGGGGTAGGGAATCATCTTCCTGTTTTGTTAGAAAGTTCCAGACAACAGAATGAGCCAAGAGCTAACTCTAGCTTCCACTCACCTCTGGGAAGCTGCAGACATCCAAATTAGGGTGCCACCAGTCCAGGTGACTGCCACTGCTGCCACTCTGTCAGACCAACACCATTGTGTCAAACGCCGCCCAGCCAGGAGAGAAGGCAGCAGCACAAAGTGGGTTTTGCTCCATAAAGAGATGCACAGTTAGCTCAGAAAGCCTCTCTTCTCTCCAGCTGGTTCAAGACAGGGGCAGAGAAGGGTGTATTTTTCTTCTAATATTTCCCAAAACCCACACCAGACAGGATCTGGGACATCCTGGTTTCCTCTCCTCCCCTTCCCCACGCATAACTCAGGGTGGCAGTGCCACCTCCTGAAGCTAAGATGGCTGAAGAATTCCAGCCTCTTTGGTTATCACATTCAGCTTGTTTTCCTTCAGGCCAGTTTGCCTCCCTGAACAACACTTCAGAGCAGGCGTGTTCAGCTACATTCAGTTTTCACTCACCCAGAGAGCTCCTGGAACATGAGTTCACATCAGGACAATTTAGTCCCACACCCTGAACCAACAATCAAAACCATCTGCTACTCCAGAAGCTCGGGCAAAGCATGGCATGACCAGGGAGCTACTGGAGTAGCTGCCACAAATGCAGGACTAACAGAACAGAAGCTCCTACCTAGCCTTTGGCAGAACATAGATCCTGATAAAAAGGGCATTTCTGCTTCAGACCATCAGACAACAGCACAACTTCACAGCAAGCAAGAGGCCAGCTCTCGAGGTACTCCATGTTGTGCTCTTGCTGCTTGGCCTCTAGCTTCACAAACCCTGTTCAACATCATTGCTGGGGTCAACCTCACAGTCTTTAAGTGGGGATTCTACTTCCTTAAGAAATCTTAGCTCAAGATTTCTTCAGAGTAAGCCCTATACCTACTATCTTGAACCTAGTTCCTAACAAGCTCCCAATGATCATTACTTCTGGACAGGGAACTAAAGGCAGCCCAAACTTTAGAGCCTTAATAAAACTAACACCAGTAGTAGTGGTAATAGTCTTGAAAATGACTAGCAGTAGAATTGAAAACAACACTCAAAGAGGAAGTCTTTTCAGCCAGACAATGTATGAACAACTGCACTGAATCAGTAGGAAATGCTGAAGCACATCAGTAACCAATGCTGACTTCATCTAGGTGAACTCTTTTAAAGAGGCAAAAAGAGATAAGAACTAAAGCAGACAAGATTAGCAAGAGAAACTACGAAAAAGAAAACAGGGAAAGGATTATCCTGTTTAGGAGCTGGAACGTGGGAAAGCTCTTAATGCCCAGCACAGGAATACTGCAATAGAACCCTGATTTTAATCTTCAGACCAAGAGACTGCTATGTTTATAAATATTAAAAGCCTTGGCCTGTTAAAAAACAATAAAATTGCATGGTAGAGGCCTCCCTGATCTCCAAACATGTATTGCAGGCATTACTCTTCTGTCTAATGTCTGCTCTTCCTCCCATTACTGCCTCATCAAGCACCTCTGTGCTCAGGCTGGGCTGGCTCTAGCTCTGCATAAAGCTTCTGGTCACCACAGGAGCTCTGCTCCACTGTGCCCACTGGACAACTGAAAGTGTAAGACATCTCTTACCAACACCAAGGGCAGCCACACACCAAGCAGCAAGGTGGGATCTTGGGGGTTATTAAAACAACCCCATGGCCCTAGCACAAAAATCAATAAAAACTACTTCAGTTAGGGAGTACTGCCCATAGCACACCAAGAACTGAAGGTTTGTGCACAGCAATTTGGAGTCTCGCTTTAAGGTAGGGGAGATAATGACCTTCAGCTAGAAAGTTGAAGGGAATTGAGTTTATCTGCACTCAGTGAGTCCACAGAGAAACTGCCACGTGTGGGCTGGCACTCCACTCCCATCTGCTTCTCTGATGTCAGGCACAACCAAGCTTGTGGAGAACCTCAAGGTCAGAAGACATGGTTGCTTCTCTTGCAAGGTCTCCAACACAAGGAACAGGAATGTACCCCATAAGCTTCCTAAGTGGATTTCTGTGCCCTTAGTCCAAACTGAGCACAACAACACAGACCACATCTGGCAGGACAAAACGTGCCTCCTCTCCTCCCAACCCAGAAAATGATTCTCTTGACTAGCTCAAGTATCAAAACCACAGCTGCAGGTTTATGGTTCTCTTTGAATGCCACACCAAGGCCTCCTGAAACATAATTGCTCCTTCACTAGCACACACTAGCCTAAACATGCAAGGTTATACCAACAACAAAAGCCTTGCTGCCAGTTAGGTCACCCATCAACACAGAAGCCTGGCCAAGATACACCTATCGGAAGAACCAAACCAGGAGAAGCTGACTGCAGATTAACCCCCTGATGCTTCCATTTTATCCAGCTGCATTTTCACAAAGCACATCCAACTCCAGATTCCAGTAAAAGAGTCAAGAGAATGCCCACCCTTATCTGAAAGCAGCAAAGCCAACTCAAGAGCTGCATTAAGGACACCTCCTTTGAAGGTGGTAGAAGCGCAGGGCAGCCAGGACGCCACGTGAAATCCTCTAGGCTGGTGGACATCTCTGCCTGCAGTTGCATTAAACATGCTGAAGAGTGATTTTAGTTTTACCCTCTGCTAGGAGAGGACTGGGGAAAATTACTTCCACCAGAGTGCTGCAACCTCAGTAATGAAACAAGCGAAGATTCTGCTTTCACCTCATCTTACTTCTTCCTCTCCCCAAGGAAGCAGCATTCACACTAGGGCAAGCTAGATGATGTCAAGTGAGTTACTGGATTGCTCTCCACCTTAAGTCACAAGTGGTTTGTGCCCTAGAAGCAGCCACTTACCTCTTGCAGTCAGGAACTCAGCCTCAGTCTCTACATTACCTCAACAAGCATGCTACAAACCCCTCCTTTTTCCCCTCCTTCTAAATTATAACCAACTTAGAGGAGAAGATATTCTTGAAGCTGGAAGAGGAGAGATTGAGACTGGAGATTACGAAGAAATTCTTTCTAGTGAGGGTGGGGAGACACTGGAACAGGTTGCCCAGGGAGGTTGTGCATGTCCCCTGCCTTGGAGGCGTCCAAAGTCAGGTTGGATGAGGCCTTGAGCAATGTGGTCTAGGAGACGTCCCTGCTCATGGCAGGAAGGTTGGATCTGGATGATCTTTAAGGTCCCGTCCCAACCCAACCCATTCTGTGATTCTATGAACTAATTTCACATATTCACAGGATATTAGGAGTTGGAAGGCACCCAAAGGGTTCATCGAGTCCAACCCTCGCGCCACATCAGGACCATATAATATCTTAGGTCACAGAGGAACACATCCACACAGGTCTTGCAAGTCTCCAAAGAAAGACTCCAATACCTCTCTGGGGAGCCTGTGCCAGTGCTCTGGGACCCTTACAGTAAAGAAGTTTCCCCTTGTGTTGAGCTGGAACCTCCTGTGCTGCAGCTTCCATCCATTGCTCCTTGTCCTATCCCAGGGAGCAAGTGAACAGAGAGCCTGTCCCCTTCCCCCCGCCTCCTGACCCCCTGCTCTCATATTTATAAACATTTATTAAATCCCCTCTCAGTCTTCTCTTCTCCAAACTAAAAAATACTATGCAGCTGCAGATGACAACTGTAGTTAAAGAATCAGTGAATTATCTGTCAGATAAGACTAAAAGTGAGGTGGTCTATCTCACAAAGAAAACCAGCCACATGGATACTGGTGAAAATGTCTTCTTCACACATCTGTACCAGTTTCTTACAGGTTAGTAAGTTGTGATAACATTCTGGATGCAATTATGTTAAACAGTTCAAAGACTCACGACAAAGGTGGCATCAGTCTCCTTCTCTGGAGACTTTCAAGGCCCCATCTGGACATGTTTCTGTGTGACCCGTCCTAGGTGATGCTGCCCTGGTAGGAAGGTTGGACGGGTTATCTCCAGAGTACCCTTCCAAACCCTGCCATTCTGTGATTCTATGACTTAAGAGTTTTCCAGCAATCTAAGTATGGCCAGGAAGAAAACCAATCTCTGGGCCAAACATCACTGAAAGCACTCTTTTGAGTGAACAGCATCAGGTCCTTGTGACAATGAAGAAGGCAGGCAAATATTCTGAGAAGTCACTTGCCAATGTAATCACTGTTTTGCTTGCAAGACTGTGAAATCCACAAGAAAGGCAACAAAAAGAGCTGTTTCCTTCAACTATCTGAGCAAACTGGGCTAGTGGGAGGCGTCCCTGCCCATGGCAGGGTCTTGGAACTGGACAATCTTGAAGGTCCCTTGGAACTGGATGATCTTGAAGGTCCCTTGGAACACAAATCATTCAATGATTCTATGACTTTATGACAATCTAATCTGGAATAGAAATCTGTGTCCCTTTGAGCAGAAGTTTCACTCTGTGATTCCTAGGCAGGCCTTTCCTTTGGCTGAAAGAGCATTTTTGAGTGTCACCCCCGAGAAGGGAAAATGTCATTTATTTTATAATACAGAGGAATCAGTGCAAGGCTGTGCTGGAGGCGGCTGGGAGCTGGGCAGCAGCAAACCCACAAGTCCGACATGGACCTGAGGCAAGAAACCGGCAGAAAGGGCAAGGAGCAGCAGCAGGCAGGCGCTGTGCGGCGGGGCTGAGGCTGGGCAGCCTCACTGCAGTGTCAGCCCCGGGCACCGGGATCCGGAAGGCACCGAGGGCTCCTACAGCGCCCTGCGGGGCGCAGGCGGCCTCGCCTCTCCTCTCCCCTCGCCAACACCGCGCCGGTAGCCGTGACCACGCCGAGCACACAAACCCAGCCCGGCCAGGCCTGTCGCCGCCGTGCCGGGAGAAGGCCCGGCCCCGACCTAGGCCCCGAGTGCGCGGCCTTGGCCAACGCCAGCCCCCGCCGGGGCCCGCTTATCCCGAGGGGGAGCGGAGCGCAGAGCTCCCGGCGAGGCTCCCGGCAGGCGCCCGGTTCGGTGCGCCCACGGTCGGGCGCTTCCCCGGGGCTCGGCGCCGCCGCCTCTCCCCCTGTCGACCCCGCGCCCCCCTTTGTTCTGCGGCCCCGGCCCGTCCCTACCTCCAGGATGTCCTCCAGCACGTACGCCTCCATGGCGGCCCCGCCGCCTGCGCCCGGCCTCACCGCCCCGCCATGCCCCCTCCCCTGCCGCCCTCCGCCGGCGCGGACGGACGGACGGACGCGCTGCCGGCAGCCGCACGCTCGCTCCCCCCCGCTGTCAGCAGGGGAAGAGGAAATGGAGCGTTCCACCCTGCGCGGGGCGGGCACCTACCAACGCGGGGCGGGGGGCGCCGGGCATTGCTTGCCGCGGAAACGGAGAGAAAGAGGCGAAAAAAGAAGGTAAGTACATTTTAAATTAAGGAAGAAAAGGAAGAAATGGGGAAATTAAAAAAAAAAATAAAGTATTGGGGAAAAAAGAGAGTAA